>WOXC01010683.1:0-205708 GCA_011680675.1 Gymnobelideus leadbeateri
ACCAATAAGACAACTTTTAGCCATCACCTAGTTAAAGCTCCTCAGTCAATCATGGTCAGAAACAAGTTCCATGGAGTGGACTGAAATGAAGAAAGGAAATACCAGCTCATGCTCTGTATAATTCTCAAGGAAGAGAAAGTCCAAGCATATTCCCTCAGTTACATTATTGTAACTGTAGTCACTGTCATTTTCATCATCAGTATTATTATCATCTTTATATTTATGTATATCCTTAACTAGACTTTAATCTCCTCAATGTAAGGAAGGCACCTTTGGATTCCTGATAAAAATGCTATCCAAATCCAGAGAAAGAACTCATGAAATCTGAATTCAGATAAAAGCATATCATTTTCACTTTTATTTTTTGTATTTATTTTTTCTTTTTCTCTGTTTTTTCTTTCACAACATGACTATTATGGAAATATGGTTTACATGATTACACACACACATATAATTTCTTACTGTGTTAGGGAAGAGGGAGGTATAGAGAGGCAAGAGAAAATTTGAAACTGAAAATTAAAAAAAAAGAATATTAAAATTTATCTTTACTTAACACTTACTAGCTGCATGACCTTGGGCAAGTCACTTAACCTCAATTGCCTTGCCCTCCCCCATCCAAAAAGCAAAAAACCAAACCAAAACAAACAAACAAAAAATTCCAAAAGTTATCTTTGCATGTAATTAGAAAAATAAAATACTATTAAAATAGAAAAAAACTTCATTTTAAAAAATGTGGTACCTTTACCTCTTTGCATTTTTACTTCTCCCAAGTACCACGTTTCACAACAAGCAGATTCCTGACTGTTGTTGGTTAATTTATTGAATGGTGTTGTCTCTCCAAAATTCTGCTAGAGATTCATTTGCTCCACAAATTTTCTGAAGCAACCACAGCCCATTCAGTTATTCTATCTCCCTCTCACCATTTCCACTATTCCCCCTCTCCTTAATGTTTTCATTTGTTTTATCTAAGTGGGCTTCTGAGATGTCTTGTAAATGAGTTTAATTAGTCCTAAATGAGTAAAATCCCTGGGAAACTTTTCCCCTTCTTCCCCCAATTATAATGTAAGCTTCTTGAGGACAGATACCTTCTATCTCACCCAATAGTACCTAGTAGGGCAATCTTCCTACTGCTAAGTAAGCCCTTATTTATCATTTCTGGATAAAGGACCAAAATAAAGACTGGTGGTGTTTGTAAAGAACAACATCCTGGTGAGAGAACCAAAAAGGATTTGAATCAACTTGAGTGAAATTAAACTCTGGCACCTATCATGTACTTTAGTTTATGATTGAAAGCTTTTAGATAGAAATAGGCTTGTACAGATAAAACAGTGTATTGATTCTAGTGCTCATCTCCATGGTTTTGCATGCTTCTTCCCTGAGACCATTATCTGAAGCACTGTCTGCAATTAATCTTTAGGTAGCATATAATCAGCCACAGGCTATGGGACTGGAGTTTCAAAAAATCCCTAATATCCTAGTTTGGGATGATCCTTTGGGAGGGACTTGAGTACAAGATTGGCCTACTGGTGAGTTATATATGAAGGAAAGGTGTTAGATACAATGAAACCCCAAGTGGAGTGGGAGGGGAAGGGGAAGGGAAAGGATGGAGAATAATACAGAGGATATCAATTATAAAAGAATGTATTTCTTTTTAATGTTTCTTTACATGAAGAGAGGGAGGGGGTGGAAGGTGAAAGCATCCAGATGCTAAGCTGCAGTAAAGCATTCCTGGCTGTTAGTTCCAGTAGGTCATTACTGCATTAATTTGGTGTTTAATTAAATGCCTGTGCAACAGACCATTTATTTGTTATCTAATATTAGCTTTAGTTCTTATCAATTAAATGCTAGCTGAGGGCTTGATTCACTTACATTTTATGTCCCCTTATACTCTTTTTTATAAACAACAAAAAAAAGTCAGGACCTCGGTGTGCTACCCAAGATTTACGTACCCAAATTTCACAGTCCACAGAATGTGATATCCAGGAATTGTTGCATGTGAGGAAAAGGAACAAATGAAAATGGGAAGACACAGTTTTGTTCTGAAAAGGTCAGCGCCCACATGAAGGGGACAGCCACTTTCCTTTACCCTTCCTTCTTTATTATGAAGGTGGAGGTCTTTGGGGAATGATGACAATGGTATCTGGGGGAGGGAGGAATCTTCCTCTTGTGAGAACCCTCTATCTTTACCTTCTCCTCTCGATCCCAGTAAGGGCAATCAGCTGGCTACCTGCCCACTGATAAAATCCCCATTCCCCAAAGTGCCCATGAGCTTTCAGTGACACATGTGGTGTTACCCATGAAATGCAGGTGCTGAAAATGATTCTTGAACTGAAATCAAATAACTTTATTGCCACAATTCAACTGATAAATCATTTGGTGCAAGGAATTTGGGGATAGAGCAGACATGGAGAGCAATAATAGTCTAATAGTACATTGTATTAACTATTTTGTGTTAATCAATTACTCTACATATATAAATATATATACATATGCTTATTAAATTTACATTTATTCAACATATTTTATATGTAATTGTTGTTTCCCCCATTAGGATGAAAGCTCATTGCAATTAGGGATCATTTTATTTTTTGTACTCATATCTGTAGGGCTTGGCTCAAGTAGCCCCTTAATAAATACCTATTGAATGATTGATTTTATAATTCTATGAAATTAGTTTTGTCTTCACAGTCCCTGTTGCTCCAGGCAGAATTTCCCCTAGAGTAGAGGAAAGTATTTCACCTGTGGTTCAAAGCATTGGCCACTGTTGCCACGGCAAGCTACCTCTGTTAGGGGAAGTAAACACACTACTTCCCAGCAGTCATCCTTGTTTTCTCCTTTTCTATTTCCCTATTTACTTGGAGGCTACTTCTATCCCAGATGGTTAAGGAGATAGTCCTAATCATAGACATAATAGACAGCTGCTTATATGAGTGTTTGAGGGTTACCAGGAAAGCTTCCTCTTTAAACATCTTCCCAGTAGCTTGTTACAGTACCTGTATTTCCACCATTAATTAAATTAATTATGTTCTGCTCCTTGTTAAAATGTGAATGCCTCTTTAAAAAATTGGTGAAATTCATTAAGCTTTAGTTAACATTTACAATGAATCCATATTAAGTATTTGCTTTTGTTGGGGAATGATAGCTGTCTGAGAATAGGGACTTGAAATGGGATGAAGTAATGATAATGTCTGATACATGGAGAGGAAAAAAAGAGGACATACAAGCTCCAGAGCATGAAGGAATTCGTGGACAGGGCAAGTCTAAGTTAAGTAGTTGTACTTGAGAACTTTAGGCAGCCAGGAAGAAACATGAAAGTGCTGGGTACTTGGATATAAAACATTACTTAAAGGGGAGAGAGGAATACAGAGAATATCTTTTAGCCCTCTCCTACAGTATGTTAGAATCTATTGGTTTACTTGATTAGCTACTTGTCACTCTAGAAGGAATGGGATCAAAGAATCGTATGCTTAGAACAAGAAGGGATCTTAAAAACAATTGAGTCCAAATCTTTTATTTTATGGTTGAGAAACTGAGGCACCAAAGTGATAAATGACTTGCTAGGGGTCATAGTTAGCCTGAAGTAGGATTCAAACTCAGGTCTCCCTGACTCTAAGTCCAGTACTTTATCTGCCACACTACCTATAGACACTTTGGGCTTAAAGAGAGACACAGAATATGTTTCCATGGTGAGGTGGAAGGGAATACAACATGTTGTGGCAGGTCAGCAGATAACTTGGAGAAAAATAATAGAAATGACTCATTTTTAGTGCTTGCAAGTTAACAAAGTGATTTCCTCACCACAATCCAGTAGGTTAGATAATGCAAGTATTACTCACTTAATTTTATAGGTAAAGAGCCTGAAGCTAATAAAGTTTAAATGGTAGTCCATGATCATACATCTAGTATGTAATGGAGCTAGAATTCAAACTAGAACCATTAAGCAGGGCAAGAAGATAGGGGATAGTTTGTTTGAACTGGTAATACGGGGAAGTAATGAAATAAATTCCTCTATCGGGTGAATGTTTCCTCTCTGTCCTATAGTTCTATACTTAATTAGTAAATTCTTCAATCCCAACCAGTCATTTCACAAGTATATACCCATAATTCTCTTTCCATTGGAATACAGTCAGAGCTACAGGACAACCCTTTGTACAGACTGTTTCTTATTGCTGAGGACCTTATGCCTATCAATTGAAATAGCTACACTCTTCTCTAGTCACAAGAGAGCTCATTAAGCTGTATATGTTTATTCAGGCATTACCACTGGTAATGGTTTCAGTGACAAAAACCACATACCGTCATTTGGAAGTACACAGTGTTAAGCATAATAAGTACTTAATACAAGTCTGATACACAGTTGGGTGGACAACCTATAGAGCTTGTCCATCAGTACATACATCTTGGACAGATGCTGCAAATGGACAATGAGCTGGGCCCAGAATTGAGGAAGAGGAGAAAAATGGGATAGGTTGCCTTTTAGAAATTGTGTAAGCCTTTTAATGGCTACAAGGTTCTCCCTGAGACAAAAATCCACTCACTTAATGCTAATATTCTTCCAGAAATGTAGAATGGTTCTAAGTCATGTGAGATCACAGTCTCCAATGAAATGAAGGCCAGGCTCATACAAAAGGAAATGGAGAGTACATGGGTGGGATGAACAGACTGCAGTACATCATAAATGAAAAAAAAAGTTCAGAAGAAATGGCATAAATGATGTCATCAGAAAAAAATGACTAGAAAGGATGGACTAGTCATATAGCAAGGATTATATATAATTCATAAATAACTCATGTTCTTCACTTGTGTTTACCTAACGTCAAGAGAAAGACCCAATTATTTATGGGATGGCACAGATAAGAAATACACAGAATTTTCTGGTAGGCTTGGGTAGTTGAGATTTATAATTTTGGAAGGAGTATTCACATAAATGGTGCAATAGATTCATTGAAATATCAAAGTCTGGGAGTTGAATTGGGGTTTTCTTTTTAAAAGTTTATAAAAATAATAATATGAATATGCATTAAATATACATTGCTTATACATGCATATAGATATATCTTTCAAATCATGTATATCCTTTTAACAGTTGAAGCAAAATTATAAGGAAATAAAAATTTCAGTCTATCACCCTAACTCCAATTTCCAACTTGCCTTTATGAGTAGCTTTGCAAATAATGGATGTTATTGATTAAAGCAGCTTTATAACTTCTGCTATGATTTCAAGCCTAGTTTAGATTCTATTTTGAAAACATTATTAAAAGGGCCAAATATATGCCTATACATTTTCATTTGGACACTTTAAACATCTTTGTACTTTAAACAATTTTAAAGGCATTTTAATACCAAAGTGTTTCATTTAATAATGATAAGAAAGATCCACTTTTTGTATATATATGTAGAATTGCATGGTATTAGTTCACTTTACAGACCTTTTATATATACTGCCATCCATCCACTACAAATAGAAAACTAATGCAATTATTTGAATTGCATAGGTGTCAGAAGTCCACTTCTACCTAAAATACTTAGATATAAGTAAGAAAAGAAAAATATTTGTGTCTAGGGCTGGGTATCAGGGAAATTTTAGTGCCAGATTTATTATTGACTAGCAGTGTAGCAAAAAAACAAATTAAGATGTGTCTCAGTTTTCTCATCTTTCAAATGGGGATAAAAGTTACCTTCTTTACATAAGGGAGTTGCTGTGAAGATCCAAGGAGATAGTGAATGAGGGAGGACTTTTGATAAATTAAAAGTATTTTTCAAAAGTAAGGGATTTTTTTGCCTTGAAACGATCAAAATGATTGCCTCATTTCTTTACTGCCTGTGTAGACTTAACCATCAGCCTTGTTGTTTTCAGCCTAGATGGAGTTTTCACAGATTCTTTAAAAAAATTCCTTCTAATGGAAATGCTGCCAGAACCTCAGCGCAGTGCTGGTAGCAGGTGGTGCTCTGATAATGTCGGCACTAGTTGAGGTACAGTAAAACAGAGTAGCTGAAGACTGCAATCTGAGAGATAACAGGAAATGAAAAATGAGGCAAAGTTGTATCTTCTGTACCCTCATAAAGGCATCTGTGACAAATGGAATAGAAGGCATCGTGCAAACTGCCTCGGTGAGCTATGCAGGCGGCAGCTGTCTTGACAGCAAATATCCACTCTTGGGTTATCTGTTTAAAAAGTAATAAGCAAATGGTGCCTGTGCATGCCTGTAAACGTGTGTCATGGCTAATGACCAAATACAGGTTATTATCTGCTGCAGGGAAGAACAATTAGTAAATGTGTAAATTTTGTTTGTTTATACTTGACACTGAGGTCTAATTATTTGTTTAACTAGAGACTTCTGTCTTGATGAGGACTGTAAACACATACAAGCATTTTCTAAGCCCAATTTCCTTTACTGTAATGTAATATTTGTGAATTCAACCTCAGAATTTTTAAGACATGTTAATATGCTTTTTTTTTTTTTTTTAAAGCAATTGGGGTTAAGTAACTTGCTCAAGGTTACACGGCTAGTCGTTATTTATGCGTGGGTGCTCATTTTCTGAGGCCGGATCTGATCTCGGGTCATCCAAACTCCGAGGCCAGCACTCTTACTCACTGCGCCACCTAGTCGCCCCCTTTAGGGCAATTGGGGTTAAGTAACTTGCCCAAGGTTACATGGCTAGGTTTTTGTTTGTGCGGATTAAGTGTTGGAGGCCGGCTCCGAACTCAGGTCCTTCTGATTCCAGGGCCGGTGCTCTATTCACTGCGCCACCTAGCCGCCCTATGCTTTTTTTTTTAAACTGAGGGCCATGATCAAAGGATGTATTCTTGAATCCAAGAATTTAGTATAGGCATTATGGTTGTTGGATTCTATTTTGTCCTACCCAAAGTGAAATGGAACATTCAAATAAACCTCTGGATGGATCCAGTAATGTCTTCTCTCCCCTGTAACAAACACCTTTGCCTGCAAAAGTCTCAGGAAATCATGTTTGAGTTTGCATTTAGAGTACATCAAGAATGTATGTTACCTGACTCTATTACTTGCTATCAGTGTAGACTTGATCAAGTCACTTTGCTTCTGGGCACCTCAATTTATTCATCTCGAAAACAAAGAGGTCCAACTAGTTGATCTTGCTGTATGATACTATGCATGGAATTAAAGTAGTGATTCAAATGAATGTTGCTTGGGCAGCTCAGTTCTTTTTACTCTATGTGCTTAACATATAATGTTAAACTGTTGTTTCTTTAAGACTGTGACACTCGTTCATTTGGGTCACACATGCATCGGATGTACAAAGTTTTGTAAGGATGAAAATTTTAACTGTTATATCTCTCTAGCCTACGTTCACACTGCAGAATCATTCATCCTTCTTCACCCAGAATCTCTTTCCCTTGTGAGCTTAGGAGATCTTAACCCCTCTGTCTTCAAGAGAAAATCCTTGCTCCAAGTACTTGGAAGTAGGTGACATTTTTCAGAATATAAAACTGTGAAATCCTCTGTTCTCTCAAGAATAGTGAGGAAAGTGTTTCTCAAACCTTAAGGGGTCTTTGAGAAAGAATCTACTTAACTAGTTAACTAGGCAGCTTTTGGTCATCAAAATTTACCTTCCTTTAGAGAGGGGATGAATAGTGAGAGCAAGAGGGGGAGGAAGAGGGAGAGAGAGAGGACAAGTTGAGTCACCCAACTGACTGGGTCCCCATTCAGACAGTTCAGCCTACTCACAGGTTATTTTTATCCTTCATTTTGAAGAGGACCATGATATCTGGGAGACCCAAATACCAAACCATAAACCCATTTCACCCTGGAGCTCACAGATTGGACAACAGTAGATCCTTACCCAAGCCCCACTTAATGGCTATATTTGGGGGCCTCCTGGCTCAGAGTGAATGTAAATAGTAACTGTTTCTCTTTTGGCCAGCAACTCTGAGGGTCTTCCCCTCCCAGCCTGATTTTTGTTTTATTAAAGGGGTCATCCCTTCACTCACTTCTAAAAAAGTCCTATTTACTGAATGGGCCTGACCTCACTCAAAGTGAGAACCTGAAAAGACCTTAGCCTAAAAGGACCAGGGTCTCCCACTGAATCCTGGGCCATCTCTAGTCATCCTGATGAATATTTGACCATTGAACCCAGATAACTCTGGAGGAGAAAGTGAGGCTGGTGGCCTTGCCAGAGTCATCCTTCACTCAAATCAAAGTCAACTGCAGGTTGTGTCATCATCAATTTGATGTCATGGGCTTCATTATTCAGCTATAATCTAATAGAAGGAACAGGGGATTGAGTCTAGAGATATGAATTATAGTCTTAATTCTTCAAGTATTATGATGCATGGTGTAATTTAGTGTAAATGGCAGTATTTCTAGGACTTTGTTATTTTCAGTAATTTCAATCATATCTATTTGGGGTTTTCTTGGCAAAGAAACCACTGAAGTGGTTTGCCATTTCATTCTCCAGCTCATTTTATATATGAGGAACTGAGACAAACAGGGTTAAGTGACTTACCTGGGGTCACAGAGCTGGTAAATGTCGGAGGCTGGATTTGTACTCAAGAAGATGAGTTTTGGACAGACAAGGTAAGTCTCCCATCTTGAACTTCCTTCCCATTCTTTAAATGGTAAGTATTTGACATACCAGATTATTATGAGGATCAGATATGATAAAATAAACATGAATGTCTCCTGAATAACTTCAGTGCATAATGAAAAAAAAACCTGGCTACAATTCACAAATCCCCTCCCTTTTTCTCTTTCATACTTTAAAATTAAAATTCATTCCTGTCCCTTGCTGGAAAGTTTAGAAAGTTCAAATTATGAATGAATGAGTGAATGAGCAAGCCATGTATTAGATATCTACTAAATGCCAGACTCTGCCAGGTATTCAGGACCCAAATACAAAAGGAAGACAGTTACTGTTACAAAAAAAAAAAATTCTAATAGGGATATTTGCCACATGTAGTAGATAGGGGCCAAAGAAGGGAGATGTTTATTAGAAGAGCAGAACTATATCATAATCAGTCAATTGTTGAAATCCTTTCCTATCCCACTGGATGCAATGATGTCATTGTGAGTGAAAAGGAGAAAGAAGTAAAGAGGAGTACTTGTGGGATGCAGTAATAAAGCAGACACTGTGATGTCCCTGGTTTCTTGCTGGATGACTAAATTAGATGAAACACATGGTCTAGGGCCAGCTAGATATTGTGGTGTATGTGTGTCTTTACTTACCCACAAATCAAGACAGCAGTGGAGGGGGAGGGGAGTCAAAGTTGGGTGGATTAACTTGGGTTGAATGATGGTCTTTGGAGGTACAGGACTGGAGGGTTCCAGGTTGGGCAATAAGTGGCAGAACAGATTGCACTAAGCTAACTAGACCCAAGTTATTAGTGAATTATGAATCACTGAAGTTCTATAGGTATTAATGTTACCTCAGTAAGGAAACTGGGTCCTCATATATATGCTTGCAAATCATTCTGTTACAAGAAATTTTGCTATAGCACTGCATACTATCTTGGGCTTTAAGCTCTCTGAAGAGTTTCACAGAACTTGATTTTTCTGATTTCACCCCCCTCCATCTTTCAATACCCTGTCTAGAATAAATTTATATACTTAGAGGGACTAATTGCATTCCCCCCTCCATTTATTTCAAATTTTCACTGACTCTTCAAGTTCTCATTCCAAGATGTTGGGGGAGAATAGTGTTTTTTTCTTCTTGAAGAATTTAGCTTCTGAAAGAATATGATGTCTCAAGGAAAATAAATAAAACTTCCTTCATTAGTGAGAAGAGAACCAGAAGGATAAAGAAAACAAAAATTCTCATAAACTTCCTTCCTTGCTTCCTTGTTTCCTTCCTTCCTTTTTTTCTCCATCTTTCCTTCCTCCCTTTCCCCCTTCCTCCTTTTCTTTTCTGTCATCCTGCAGCTACTAAATAACTAATGGTCTTTCTTTCTTTTTTTCCATTCTGTCATCCTCCAGATACTAAATAAGAAACGTTCCCTGAGCTGCTTCCGAGTATGTGAGTGACTTTTCTCTGTGTGTGTCCCCTGTGGCCATTCCCCCTTCCCTTCTGACTGAAGTTAGTGCTTTATCGGCCCTGCTATTCTTGGCAAAGAGACCAATAAAATGGAGATAACAAGTCCCAAATCCCAGTCTGCAGGGAAGCTTTGCCTTGTCAATGAGAGATTAAAAAATAATGGCCAGGGCCTGTGCAATGTTAGCTGCAGCCAACTTTTGAAAGTAGGTATCCAGACCATCTGGGCTTTTCTTTTTTATTTTTAGGGGATTTGGGGGGCCAGTTTTGGTCTCTAATCCTCCATAAGGTCTTGAATTCCCCTTCATTAAACTTTATGGTTTGGAAATGAAAGCAAAAAAAAAAAAGTAGGTCCATGATTCCCAACTCCTGAATTTAATCATCAGATTTCAATTAGATTGTATCAGGTCCAATACAAACTGAGAAGCTATGCTTTATATTTCAAAATCTATGAGATTTTCCTTTTCACTCAGCTCTCTTCCAGAGACTCCATCAAGGGGAGGAGGAGACCTCCTCACTGCTTTTTTCACTGAGATTTTTAACTGTGTCTGAGCACCAGGTCTCAAAATTAGCATTCCCTAACTCAGACTGCTGACTTTTTGGATGGGTGAACCCAGTCTCCTTTTAAGAGTGCCAATGTCACCATCTAAAAGCATGGCAAAACCCAGAGTGCATTTACTCAAATATTTCTCTCCTGATCTTTTAAAGTTAAGTGCATTGAAATGTATATGCTGTGGTGACTTCAAGTGCAGCTCACCATTTTCGGTCCCTTATGGAGAAAAGAAGGTGAGGCCTTGGACATATTTTCTGCCTTTATTAAAATTTGAGTCTCTTCACTGTGTGGTATAAAACTACTGATGGAAAATGCTTAGTCATCCTTCAGGGCTCCAATCAAGTCCCAACTCCTTATAATGCATTTCTAGACTATTGAAGTCCACATTAATCTCTCCTTTCTCTGATTACCTGTAGTAGTTCCTGCCTGGACCACACAATCTGGCACTTAATTATATACTGATTAAAACAACGAGTCTTTAATCCAGGTAAGCCTTGTCTCCCAACAATAGTCAGCACCTTGAATGTAGGAATTTCATTCCCTTCCTTGTGTCTTGTTCAGGGCTGGGCAATTACCATGACTCCCTCCCCCCCCCAAAAAAAATTATATACTGAATTAAATGATTGAAGTAAAAAAAAAAAGTTTTGATGCAAAATTAAGATTGGATACATCAATGGAGAGAATCAGAAGGGTCATAGACTTTAATTAATTCATCCTTTTATCATTCCTGTGAAGCTGTGTCCTTGAAGTTTTACTCCTTGGACCTCATTAATTCAACTTCTAGAAACAAGTCTAGGTGCTAGGTGCTGGAGATGAGAAGCAGAAGACAACAACGTAGGCTATGCCCCCAAGGACCTAAAAACTACTAGGGGAATATAACCTTTGTCCATATAATGCAAGTTAATTTGAGACAGAAACAAGCATTAACAATTGGGAGCATCAAGGAAAGTTTCATAAAGGCTCTGGAGCTGAGCCTTAAAGGAAGATAAGAATCTTGCTTATCTTGCAGACAGTAGAAGGGTGGGCCTCCTAGGCTTAGGGACAAAACAATATTCAGATGAGAAAAGCAGCTGGACTAAACCAAATATATGCAAAGGAAGCCAGAACTGGAGGTGATACAGATTTTAGGGTTCTAAAGGATCAACTCTCAAAGTAACCAAAGGAGAAGAAGAGAACAAATGCTTGCAAAAATTATGGATATTTTTTTATATATTCTAATAGATCTGTAGACTTCACTACATGGGTTTGTACCACAATACTACACATTGCTCTGTTCATGCCTACTCATCTGATCACATGTCCATGTCCTCTCATGTTTTGTATAGCTTGCCTACCTAACATATTGGGGATCTTTCTCAACCTCTCCTGACATCATGAGCATACAATGGAACAGTTGATTCTGCTAGCCCTCCCTCTTGTCATGTGACCAGCCCATGTTTTGGTATGCTTCCTTGAGGACATGCTTGACCTTGTTTCTCCTTTGTAATGCATTGCAGCCCACTTATAGCCAAAATTATCCTCTCCATTTCCCTTTGGGGGATCTTTACTCATAGCTAAAGAACAATTTTGCAGTATTACTGGTATTAAAGAGAAATGTCTTTGTTTCAGGTAGGAGCACAGTGTCATTAAAAGAACACTCAAATTGCCTAAAGTAAATATCGTCCGAATTCCTGATTTTGCTCTGTTCTGAGCCTTACTGTCCATTTCCTATGTCTTTCCAAACTACATATACTGATAAACAAGGTATATAATGTCCATATAATTACATATCATAATGGGAAGAAAACTTTGTTGTTCATTTGTTTCAGTTATGTCTAACTCTCCATGACCCCATTTGCAATTACCTTGGCAAAGATACTGGAACAGTTTGTCATTTCCTTTCTTCAGCTCGTTTTACAGATGAGGCAACTGAGGCAAACAGGGTTAAGTGACTTGCCCAGGGTCACATGGCTGATAAGTGTCTGAGGCCAAATTTGAACTTAGGAAGATAAATCTTCCTGACTTCAGGCCTGGCACAGCACTTAAACCACTGTGTCACCTAGCTGCCCCAAGAAAACTTGCTAACTACATTTGTCCTTGATAGCAAGAAGCTCCTTAAAATATTTTTCAAATGTTTTGTTTGCTATTTTTCTCTTCTAGTGTTATCTTTAAATGCCTCCCGATGACATTGTTTAATTGAATCTCATGGTAAATTTTCTTTACCCTGATTTTCCCCTTTATTCCTTCTCATTGTTTTGTAAGGTGATGCATCTCATAACTTCAAGACTTTTTGAGGAGTGAGATTTAATAAATGAATTTATATCTTAAGTTCAGATTGCCTTTGGTGGCCAGAACTCTTTGCTAGGTGAAGTATTTCTGTCTTGAGCAATTGTTATATTCTTTTGGTATCCTCATTATGGGTGGCATGGTGGCACAGCAGATAGAATGCTTAGCCTGATATCAGGAAGACCTGAGTTCAAATTTGGCCTCAGACACTTGCTAGCCGTGTGATCCTGGGCAAGTCACTTAACCCTGTCTGCCTCAGTTTCTTCATCTTTAAAATGAGCTGAAAAAAGGAAATGACAAACTATTCTGGTATCTTTGCCAAGAAAACCCCAAATGAAGTCATGGAGAATCAGATAACTAAACAACAACTGAAACAACTAAACAACAACACCCTCATTACTCCAGTTGATTTACATTGATTAACCTTCTGTATAAAATTGTGATAATTGATATTGATGTTCTTTCCTCTATCATGTGTTAATTACTTGCTTGTTGTTGCTTTAAATACATGCTGTATGTTTCTCATTTGTATTCTCTCTTTTAACATGTTTGAATTGAAATCTCCACTAAAAGAAGTCAGTGCCCTGACTGTATATAGACAGCTGTTTCGGGAATGATTTCCACACAACTAATGCAACATTTTCTGCTCTTTAAAATTTTAATCATTTCCATTTTTGGTGATGTTATTTAGTGCTTGCTATTTCCATAGCTTACTGATTCTTTCTCAAAGAAAGTTTTCATGACATATAGTCACAAAGTTTTTGTATATTTTTCAATCTTTGTTCTTTTTCCTTATTCTTCAACAGCACTTTCTAAAATATTTTTTGCTGTTTTCCCCTCCTTTGTATTTGTACTAAAGTCAAGAAGGTTTTTTTTTTCTTTTCTAGACTGGATCTTTCATTTTATTAGCTTAGGAAATTCAATGGTGAAGAAATTCTCTTTACCAAGATATATCTATACCTGCTTTGCAACTTAAGAGTGTTGTCTGGGATTTTAAGAAGCTAAATGACCTACTTAGGTTACACAACCCATGTGTGACAGACATACAACTTGAACCAGGTCTCTGTGGTTTTCAGGAGAGCTCTTTATCCACTACACCATGATGCCTGTTACCAAAGGATATCTTCATTTAATTTGGGATGTTTTATCAAACTTTTATAATTAATTTCCTTACTCTTTCCTCATTTATAATAGATATTGATATATGAACTGAAATTATTTTCACTATGGTCTTTTTGCAAACACTTAGCATGGTCATAGTCTTACAAAATGGCCAAATACATCATGAAATTACATGCCTTGGTTTTGGACACACGATAAAACAAATTCCTCCAATGCTTTAAGAAAGATCTATAAGCCATTCTTTCATCTATGTGTGGCATCCTTTTTCTCTTCTGCTTTCATCTATATCAAGAACATCAAGACTGACTTGATTCAATCCCTCTGGACTAGTAATATATCTTTTCATTGGCTATTGGGCAGAGGTCTCACATTAAAAAATACTATAAAGTAAACTCTACTTACTATGTTAAATGATACTTATTTCTAAAAATCTTGCTTTCCATCATGGAACCACAATTGCAGAAACATTGAGGGAAGTGAGGTGGCAAGGAGGAGGAAAGTAGAGGTTGCTTAAGATGGAGGGCTATTTTGTATTCTTATCTGTTTCATGGGTTGCCATGACCAAGAAAGTCACCCCCAAGGAGTCAGGACTCTGTATGCTTAACTAGGCTAATCTTGGGAAAATAGCCACTAACTACTAATGAAGCCTTTACTTGATTGTATAATACTTGAAGCCTTTCCAAGATTGTATAATAGTATCATCTAAGATTTCTGGAGCTGGAAGAGACCTCACAGGCCATCTAATCCAACCCCACATTTAATGATAAAACTGAGACTCACAAAGGTTAGCTGATTTGCCTAAGGTCACACAGATAGTAAAAGTCAGAAGTTGGATTTGAACCTATGTTCTCTGACTTGAGTCAGTGCTCTTTCCACTTTCTAGGAACTATACCACCAGAGCTTGTGCTTTGCATAACCTTTGAAAACACATAGTCACATCCATGCAATATTGAGGTAAGCTTTCAGTCAGTCAATAAGTTTTATTAAGTACCCTCTATGTTCCAGGTACTGTGCTTAAATACATTGGAATAGGACATTGTGGAGGCCACAGAGGCTATCATTACTGCCACTATCCTCCTACTCTCCTTCCACCAAGGCAACTAAGAAAATATGGTAATTACCAACTCAATACCTACTTTCACCTTTATACACAATTTTCATGAGAAGAGTTCCTAGAGCATTTTGGGTAATCTTTAATAAAGGCTTGAAAAGGGAATAGTTAGACCTTCACAAATGTGAAGAGGATAACATCTTGCCAAGCACAAAATTGAATGAAAGGCATAAAGAATGGAAAATTCCCTTTTCCGGCGGTGAAGATCTCCCGGCGCCAACATGCCTCTCGAGAAAGACCTCCTGCACCCCTCTCCCAAGGAGGACAAGGGGAAACACAAGAAAAAGCGCCTGGTGCAGAGTCCGAACTCGTATTTCATGGACGTGAAGTGCCCGGGGTGCTACAAAATCACCACTGTCTTCAGCCACTCACAAACAGTGGTTCTCTGTGTCGGGTGCTCCACCGAACTCTGTCAGCCTACTGGAGGCAAGGCGAGGCTTACAGAAGGATGTTCCTTCAGACGGAAGCAGCGCTAATGACTGAATCAAGATGAATGAGGAACTGTAAAGAATAAAACAAATTTGATACAAAAAAAAAAAAAAGAATGGAAAATTCCACTGTTTGTTGTTTTGGTAAGGCAAAATGTCACCTTAAAGGCTTTCCTGCCAAAAAAAGTTTTCTCTGTTTAGCTGTCAAAATAGAATTCCTCAAAAGTTTATAAGAATAAGGATAACAAATGTTCATTTGATTATTACTATGAAGTGAGGAATAACACAGGGAGACAGACCAACCAATGTATTTGCCACCATCACAGTGATGTTCAGTGTAGAGTCCAAAGGGAAGAAACCTTTCTTATAGGTTGTGAACTTCTCCAAGTACTCTTGTTTTAACAGGGTATTGTGCTAAATGCATCAAGTCTAAGAGCCTTGTTTTGTCTCTTCAATGAGTTCCATTTTGATTCGGAGTTCAACCTAAGTATTTACTCAAGAAAAAACTCAGTGGATAAAGCACATCTGTTGTCTAGACTCTAATGTACAGTTGAATGGACAGACCATAGACTTAGTCAGCAATGGATATATATCTTGAACAGGTAATTAAAAAATAAAGTTGATTCTTTCAAATGACCAAAAAAATCTATTTTCTCTCCACTGCACTCCACCAACCTCTACTGGGGGAGGAAAAAACATTGTCATAAATATGTATAGTCAAATAAAATATTTTATTCATTGGCCATATGAAAATGTACGTCTTATTATTAACACTTTCGATTTTTTTGGTAGTGGTTTGGGTAGCATGCTTCATATTGGCCCTCTGGAATTGCAATTTGTTATTGAATTGATGAAAGTTCTTAAGTCCTTCAAAAAATGGAGATGGTTCTTTGAAGTAATGCCTATTCATTGGATAAATAGTGAGTTTGGATTAGAAAAGAAAAAGAAAGTGAGATTGAGCTTAATTTTCTGAGGGAGAATTTCAAAGTATTTTTTAATAAATTCAATCTTGGGGCAGCTAGGTGGCACAGTGAATAGAGCACCAGCCCTGGAGTCAGGAGGACATGAGTTCAAATCTAGCCTCAGACACTTAAAAAAAACAACAACTAGCCATGTGACCTTGGGTAAATCACTTAATCCCAATTGCCCTGCAAAAAAAAAAAATAAATTCAATCTTTTTTTTTCCTGAACCAATGTCATCTTTTAAAGTTGTACAGAGAGAAATCAAGAGGTATATGGCTAGGGTGAGTCAGATGTAATATGTTTCCAAAGAATAATTGAAGAGGAGAAACAAGGTAAAGCGGGCCATCAGAAAACAATAAAACAAAAATGAAGACAGAGAGAGAGAGAGAGAGAGAGAGAGAGAGATTAGAAACCATGTATGGCCTATAATCCTTACATGGGATCCTTATAGGGAGCATTCCTGATTAGACAACAAATTCATCATACTATTGAAAAAGAGAATTGACTGGAGAATGGTGAAATGGGGAAAAGGGAGAAAAATTCTTAAAGTTATTGTGTATTAGCTATTTACATAATGATATCATAGAAGTAATGAAACAAGATCTATGGTTGCCAAAATATTTGGTACTGTGAAGAAAAAGATCCAGAAAAAGAACAGGTCCATAAAGGATTCCCTGTGGATGATGAAAATTAACACCAAACTTTCCATAGCAGCAAAGGTCCATCTTTTCAATAAAATATTTTTACCAATGTTGCTATATTGCAGTGGGACCTTCAACACTGTCACCCTAAAAGAACTAAAGAAGAGATTCACACAGATGACAATGGAAAGGAACACAGGGCTTCAACACACACACACACACACACACACACACACACACACATATTATCAACAAGTAACTTCAAAAAGCAGGGATAGAGGGTCTCAACAAAGGTCAAGAGGAAGAATACAAGAAAGAGAGGGAGGAAGAAAAAGAGGAGAAGGAAAGAAGAGAGAGGGGAAAGAAAGGAAAGAGAGGAGAAGAAGGAAGGAAAGAAGGAAGGAAGGAATGAAGGAAGGAAGGAAGGAAGGAAGGAAGGAAGGAAGGAAGGAAGGAAGGAAAGAAGAAAAGATAAAGAGAAGGATGCATACTTCCTTGTGCTGAAATTATTTTTTTTATATCTTGACCTCCTTCTGCTTCCCATTCTTCTCCAGTTTTGAGGATTGAAAAGGAACTCAGGTTCCATTTAATACAAATTCTGCACAAAATGCATCCCAAGGGTAACATATAGGATATTTTCAGATATATTGAATTGAATATTTATTAGGTTCTACATGTATCCCTCAGTGACAGTCTCTTTTCATGTGCTTGCCTGAGGTCAATAGAAGCAATAGCTTCTTAAGGAGGTAGATTTATATATGTCTTTTAGAGCCCATATCCTAAATAGCTCATTCTTTTCTGTCCTGGATAACAAAATGAAATGTAAACAATAAGATTATATTTTGCCCTCCAAACCCAAATTTGGGTCTTCTTAAGGATTATTTTGACCCCTTCAGTCATATTAGTTTTTGTCTTGAGCTTAGACTTCTAATCCATATTCAAGATCATCCTGAGCTATCTCAATTTATTTCCTTTAATCCCCCCTTTTCTTTCCTATCACTCTACTCCTCAATGTCTTCTATGCTTGCCAATCTAATTGTTACCTTTGGATTACCTTACTTCCTGATCAAGTGCTGAGTTGAAGAATAACAAATATTAGAACAGTTTATAGGAAAAGGAGAAGATGATAATTAGTCAGATAAGATTTCATGGAGGGAAAAAAAAAAGTACTTGAATGGGGTTTTGAAGGCTACATAAGATTTGCATATTGAAATAATTTTACTTTAATATGGAAGGACAGATACAATAGATGACAGTATACTTCCATAGAGAGTGCCCTATCGTTAAAAGGGCATGAAAGAAATTGCTTAAAAACCCAGTGACTCAGCTGACAAAAGATCTTATGGTTTGCAACATAAGAGAAAAATTGTCTTTGGCAAATTGATGGAAAATGAGGAAGAGCACTTCAGTGAGAGCCTCAGGGACTCCTTATCTAGTAGAGCTATACTGACATGGTTTGAACACTGAGGTATTAATAAATGCTGAGGTAGAAGCCAGTCATACAGACTGCTCAGTAGCCCAGGTTATTGGGGTTGTAGAGTGGTTGCTTCTCTGTCTTTACAGCAGTATCTACGTCTGGAGCAAGACTATGAGGTACAGGAAATTTCTCAAGTCCAGTTCATTGCCTATGAGAAAAAAAGCAACACTTTACTTCTCAGTCTAGCGTTAAAGGACCGACACCCTTGCTTCAGCATATTTTCTAACTGTATCCATCAATGAGCCTATCAATCAATCAAAAGACATTTGCCTCTTTCTCTACCTCTTTGGCTGAACTGTGTCTTTATGTTTTCATGGACACAGCCTCTATTTATCAGCATTCTCACTTTGGTTCAAGCCCTGACTAAAATTGCCTCTGCTTCCCTTTCAGTCTATCTAAATCTTATTTGAATAAAATTTATTGACATGGCTTCAGGGGCCATGTCAAGTCCTAGTAGCTCCCCATTGAATATTTTCTTTTATGGTTATGACTCTCTTTGCTTATGTGAGACCTTCTTCTATGCTTCTATGGCATTTTATCTCTCTGTCTCTCCCTCTGTCTCTCTTTCTGTCTTTCTGTCTCTCTGTTTCTATCTCTGTCTCTGTCTCTCTCTGTCTTTGTCTGTCTGTCTATCTGTCTCTGTCTCTCTCCATTGCTTCAACTCAATCCAATCAATCAATAAGAATTTATTAATTTCTAGGCACAGAGCTAGGTGTTGAGCTTATAAAGTCACAAATCAAATAGTTCCCACCACTAAGGGGCTCATTATTCAACAAACATTCAGTAAGTACTTCCTCTATGAAAACAAAACAAAACAAAACCCTGTTCTCTAGAAGCTTCCATTCTACTGGTTGTCTTCCCATGTCTATTCATCTAACATACAAATACTTTGAGAGCAAGAATCATACCACCATACTGCATACCACCAATGATTGCCTAATCATACCACTTTGAATGTTCTACAGTGACATAAGGAGTGCTTTATGTCTATGCTCAAAAAATAAAATTTAATTGGTTGAAAACTCTTTCCTCTGTTTTTGTGTTGCTTCTTTTTTTCCTTTTTCCTTGATTGTCCTAGGCAATAGGACTTTAAAATACTTTAAAAATGAAATTCTTAAATTTTAGAATCCTATATTACTAGAGATTGAAGAGACCTTTCATTTTAAAGAAGAGGAACTGAGGATCAGAGAGAAATGATTCTTCCAACTTAGGTAATGACAGATCCAAGATGAAAAGTTATACCAACTGACTCCCACAATTCAGTGTTCCTTCTTCTACTCTATAGAATCTACTTCCATTTCTTATATTCTTTTCTGTCATTTGCCCCTACCCATTCAGGCCAATCTCTAGCACAATCATGCTACCCCTTGGGAAATCTGATGTAAGATGTCTACCATGGCCTGATCTCCTAAGTCATTGTTCTATTTTTAGGCTTTTCATTATATTATGTATTGTACTCATTTCCCTTAAGAGCTACTTTGATAGGAGAGTGGTAAAATAATCTGATAAACTCATTTCTTCAGAGATATGAAAAGTTGATAATGACTTAAAACATGACACTTCCCAGATAACTTAGTTTGTGTAATTTATTATGCTTTAAATTTTAAACAAATAACAAAACCAAATATACACTTAATAGATATTCATACTAAGAGAAAAAAACCTCCTTATATATTATATCCATAAAAGTTAATTAATTATTCACTACCACTTTCCATTATCTGCTTACTAGATTAGGAGCTCAAAGGGAATTTATAGGTCTTTTTTTCCAATTTCATTTTATAAATGAGGAAATTGAAGCCTGGGGTGTGGGTGGGGGAAAACTAAATTAATTCCCATGGTCAGTATAGGCCACAGGTAAAATGTGTCAAATGGGATAGAAGCACACGTTCCTTGACTTGGTTGGATGTTTTCTATTGCATTGTGCTCTCCACTTTCCCTTTTTTTCTTTTAAAAATAATTTCTGTTCTTATATATACTTTTTCCATCAGATAATATTGTATTCATAACCAAAAAGAAAAAATATTTATAATTAACATGAGGTTTCAAGGACTCAACCCAAAACAATTTGATAGCTAATAGTCGGAATAGTAGGCAATATGAGAGCCACTGGGGTGATGTCTCTGGTTTTCTTGCCACATCCAAGATAATACTATCTATCATTCTGTGATTGCCCAAGGCCAGCTTGCCCAGGAGTTTCAGACAGAAAAAGTGCTGAATATCATGTTTTGTAATGTTTTATTTTATTTTCCTTTTGAGGATGTTGGATAAGCTAAAGCAGCATACAAAGGGGGTTTCAAAGAGTAGCATCCTGAAGATAACAGAGAAATTTGGGGAGAAATGATAGTAAATCATCCTGTTTTTAGAACTAAACTCCCCATCTCCCCGAAGACTTCCCCCCCACCTTGTTAATGGATTAACTCTAATAGACCCACCATAATGTAATAGCAACAATCTTGTTGGGTGGTAAATGCCCAACTCTTTTTGCTAAAGACACGAGGGGAAGGAAATTATGTTCTAAAAAGGAGCCGGCAGTTACATTTGCTAGCCTAAGAATTACAAGGGCTATCAGTCCTCATGCTTCAGGGCAAAAGTTGGTCACCAGCTGAGCTCAGAAAGAGATTTTGCTATACCCCCCAGTGCTGATACTGCACAATTAGGTGCATTTCAGTGGAGGGCTCTGGAATCTTTTTTTTTCCATTTCACATTGGCTATTCTCAAAGGCAAAATACTAGACTAGATAGGCCATTGGTCTGGTACTTCTGGGCAATTCCCTTATACCAATGGGTTCAAATAACCTTGCTGGGAGATAAATGTGACTCAGAGAGAGTTTTAAGATAAATTCCCTAAAAAGCTAAACATAAAAATCCTTTAGTTCATTTTTGGTATAAACAGAGAACCAGAATATGTAAAGAAAGGCATCTGTCTCATTGATTTTATTGCCTATCCTAACAATTATTGAAAAACAAGGCCTGGCCAGGAGGAATTTCTGATCCGCACAAAACCTTTGCATATATTCCTTTTCTTTGTTCCACCATTCTGCCTATGCTTCAGATTCCCCCATCCTATCCTAGGGAAATCCTGCTGATAAACAAGATTATATACACATATACATACATGCATATATATAGTATATACACATATACATGCATGCATATCTATATCTACTCCCTTCCCCCAAAGGAGTTGTTGTACAGTCATTTTTCAGTTATGTTCAACTCTTTGTGATCCCATTTGGGGTTTTCTTGACAAAAATACTGGAGTGGTTTGCCATTTCTTTCTCCAGTTCATTTTATAGATGAGGAAACTGAGGCAAACAGGGTTAAGTGACTTGCCCAGGGTCACACAGCTAATAAGTGTCTGATGCCAGATTTGAATTCAGGAAGATGAGTCTACCTATCTCCACACCTGGTGCTCTATCCACTGCACCACCTAGCTGATATATACACCTATGTATGCACAAATGTGTGTATGCAAGCATGAATATATAGGCATACATATATACTTATATGTACACACCCCCAAATACACATATATTCTTATACACATATATAAAGATATTTTGACTTAGATAAAGGTATAGATAACTTATCAAATTTACATAATACAGAAAGCAAAGACAGCTCACTCACTGAATGACAGATTCAGGATCCCAAACACATAGTGACAATGAATTGAATTGAATTGATGGAAATTGAATGGGATATGTATGTAGGTATGTGTGTGTGTGTATATATATGTGTGTGTGTGTGTGTGTGTGTGTATGTGTATGTATGTATGTGTATATATATATATACATATATACTCGAGTTTATATTTTGTTACACTTATGTTCAATCAATTTCACAAATGAATTTCACAAAAAGATTGTGACTTGGCATTAGTTAATATGAAACAGATCTTGGGGATTTAGTGGACAGAATATTCAATATGAATCAAGAGTATGATAGTCAATTAAGCTCCTACCCTCTCAGATGGCATGAGGAGTGGCAACATGCCCAGGACTATGGCAGGCATAATTCTATTCATATTTTTTCCCGGTCAGCTCACATTGAGATCATATGTTCAGTTTGGGGCACTGCATTTTATGGAAGATACTGATAAACTGAAGAGTGTCTTGAGAAAAGCAACTGCCATGACGAAGGGTGATGGGATCATGTTATATGAGGACTGGTAAAAGAACTAGGGATTTTTAACCAGAATAACAGAAGACTTAGGGAAGACATCATATCAACATTCAGGTGAAGGGCTGTCTGTTATATGGAAGAGGGATTAACTTTACTTGGTTTAGCTCTAGAGGGCAGAATTAGAAGTGATATGGAGAATTTTCAAAGAGGCAGATTTAGTTTCAATTTGAAGAGGGGTAGATAACTTTCATAAAAATTAGGGCTATCCGAAAAAAAGCAGAATGGACTATCTCAGAAGAGAATAAATTCCCCCTGACTAAAGATCTACAAGTAAAGAACCAATGAATTATAATCATGCCTATTGTAAAAGAAATTCTTGTTCTGTTATGGTTTGTACCAGATAGACGCTAAGGACCTTTTTAATTATGGTAGTCTGTGATCCTGACAGACTGAGCTAAGCCTTCAAAGATATGGATGTGGAGAGACTGCATGTGTGGAAGTATGGAGTTGTCATGAAAGTGGAAGGATAGTATAAACAGGGATAGGAATATGACTAGCATTTTCAGGGGACTATGATTAGATCAACAGTCCAATTGAAACTGGGGTTTCAGATAGGGCAGTAGTAAGAGAAAAAGCTGAAACTGCTGGCCAAACAGCCTAACACTCTGATGTAAGGGTAAAATAATTTTTTTTTTCCCATTCTACCCAACTGCAACCCCAACTCTCCTTTGACACAGTATTTGTTCTTCTTAGGTTCAAGTGATATGATTGTGTACCTCAATGGTTGTAAGGGAACAATGGAGTTGATTGAAATATAGTCTAAAGTGAAAATAGATTTTTTTTTTTAAACACTCCCTTGGAATTTGCAAAGGATATTTCTTCTGGGGACTTCAAAGCACTTTTCACCAGTGATAAATGGATTAGGTTTAAAAAAAAAATCAATTGCACAAGTACAGAATGTGAGACCTATTTTAACAGTAGTTCATGTGGAAGAAAAAAAGAATAATATCTGAAATTTTCTAGTTAACTATTGTTCCAGTATGAACCATCAGACTGAGACAGCTGCTAAAACAACTAAGGCTGACAGGGTGGTGTTCAGATCAAAGGAAGTGAGGACCCTTTGTAATCTTGCACTGGTCAGACTGGAACAATTCCTGGAGTTCTGGGTAGGACATTTTAAAATAGCAATTTGCAAACCAGAAACATATCTGGAGAGCAAACAGGGTGGCAGGATGTTTTTAAACCATTCATTTGTTCATTCATTCCTCAAATATTTATTTGTCTACTACTTCCAAACCTCTCTGCTAGGCAATGGGGAAATAGATGTTAAAATGACACAATATTTGCCATCAAAAGTTTATGATCTTTTGAAGAAAGGCAGATATTTTTACAAATAAATAAATTACAAGGTTGACTGAATATGGGGCAAAGGGAAGAAGCAAAAAAAGACATCCTAGGGAATGTTAAGGAATAATAAAAGGAAGCTTTTATTAAGCACTTACTATATGTCAGGGACTGTAGTAAACACCAGGGGTACAAATATAAAAACAAATAAGACAGCACTTTCATCCAGGAGGAAGTGATCAGGAAGGACATCACGGACAAGGAAACAAGAAGTAGGCATAATTCATCATAATTGAGGAACCAAAGACATTTAGTTTGGAAAAGAGGAGATGTGGGCAGAGGTTGGGGGTGGGTGGCAGAGAGTAGGATAGCTGTCTTCAAATCTGAAAGTCTTTCACATAGAACAAACCTGTTTTGTGTTACTCTTAACGGTAGAACTAAAATCATTGTGTGAAAGTTAGAGAGAGACAGATTTCTGCTCAACATAAATAACACTGATAGTAGGAAATGTCCAGAAAGAGAATAGGCTATCTGGGGAAGAAGTGAACTGCTGGATGTTCTTGGTATTCAGACAAAAGTTAGACGAGTATTTGTCCAGGGTTCCTATGCTTTCAATAATGTCTATATCCATTAATTTCCTATGCTATTAATAAACATGTATTAAGTGCCTACTATGTGCCAGCCACCCCAGTAAAGCACTAGGGATACAAAAAGAGACAAAAGACAGTCCCTTTCTTTAAAGAGCTTATGGTTAAGTGGATATATACGGAGTCTTCCAGTTCTCAAATTCTGAGATCCAATGATTCCTGTGTTCCTTTGCTAATTATTATTATGCTGTACATTTTATGGAATGCAAAACTTTAGGTCCACAAGACTGAATGACTGGGCCAAGGTTACTGATCACAGAAGAGACAGTCTCTTTTGGTTTTCTGTTTGCTTCTCTGGCTAGGAGATTACTGGGTCTGGCTATACTCTTATCTCCCAATTGCTCAAGATTCCTTTTGGGAAAAAGAAAAGGGAAAACAAAACAAACCCTATTGATTATTTTATCAGTTTCTGGCAGATAAGAATTGGTGCTGACAGTAATTCAAAGTATTAGTGCTCTTGTGAGGCAATTTATTGTACTCATGACAAAGAGATCCTGAGATATCACCTGGGATTTGGTGGGGTTTTTATTGTAAACCTAGGGAGTCAATGCCTTGGCTTGTTCTTTATATAAGACAGCTTGGGGCTGCAAGCATCAGCAACTATTGTACTGAAGTCTAAGAATGAGTTGGAATGCTCAATCCATTCCCTGGTTTGGAGCAAAACAGCTCAAGTTGAAAATAGGGAGTTGGGCCAAGGGAGAAGAGGGTCTAAGTGTCATAACTGTGAATGTCAGAATGCCTCAACATTCAGACATTCAGGTCCTTTAGACCCCTTTTTGACTCACAATATAATTATCTATTTTACTTAACAGTTTTATTCTGCTAACATGAGTAAAATCTCATCATTTGTTATCTTCCAGGGAAGTCATTTTAAAATGTAAAGTGCTATATAATCATGAGTTATTATTATGATTAGAGAGCAAAGAACAAAACTGGAAAATGAAATATTGGCAGCCTCTCAGAGCTTAGAGTCAGAACATCTAGTTTCAAATCACAGCTCTGTTGCATATTACATGTATGACCTTGGGTGAAATAAGCATGCTACATTACAGAGGCAGCTTGGAAGGAAGACTGGATTTGGAATTAGAGGACCTGGATTCCAAACCTAGTTCTTGTTTTTTGTCATTTAGTCATTTTTCAGTTGTGTTCGACTATCTGTGATCCCATTTGGGGTTTTTTTTGGCAGAGATACTGGAGTGGTTTGCCATTTCCTTCTCCAGTTCATTTTATAGATGAGGAAATTGAGGCAAACAGGGTTAATTGACTTGCCCTATGGCACAGAGATAGTAAATATCTGAGGCTGGATTTGAATTCAGGAAGATGAGGCTTCCTGACAACAGGCCCTACACTTTATCCACTGCCCTGTTTAGCTACCCCAAAACTTAGTTCTGCCTTTGGTCAAATCAGAGTCAAAAATGAAGTATGTTTATTTGGTCCAATTTTGCCTTTCATTTGTATAGTACTTTCCTAAGTACACCATATACCATCTTATTTGATTATTCTCTTAATACTATGAGGTAGGATAGATTATTTTATTCTCATTAAAGATTTCAAGAAAAAGAGGTGAACAGAAGGTATGTAACTCTTCTAAGTTCATAGACTGAGTCTTTGTTTTATTTTTAAAGGATTACTTTATTTATGCTCTAATTTTTGAACATTACAAATCATTTTTATATATATCCCAATGCCCAGTGAACACCCATTCATGACAAAGAAAAAGTTCAGTAAAATTAACTGACAGTGATTACATCTGAAATCAGTATTTTGCATCCATAGTTGCCTGCCTCTCTGCTGAAAGAAGGGATATACATTTACTCATCATTTCTCTGAGGTCAAGATTGTTCACTGCAACTATTTAGTATGCAGTCTCATTTTCATGTTAATTTCATTTACATTATGATAGTTATCATGCAGATTATTTTCCTAGTCCCATTTCCTTCATTCTCTATCTGTTCATATAAGTCCTCCCATGTTTTTCTAAATTCTTCAAATCCTTTTTTTAGAGTGTAATCGTATTCCATTACAACCACACACTACAATTTGTTTAATGATTTCCCCCATCAATAATAAGTCATTTTGCAGTTTTTTTTACCACCTCCATAGTATGCATTTTTACCACCTCCAAGAACCAGATCTAAAACCCTAGTCTCTGGATCAGAGCTATTCCTATGGAAAGGTGAGTTGGTGCAATTTTTCTGAGCCCTGCATTATGACTTAGATATGGGAAGATTTGGAGTCTGTGACTCTGACTAATTGGCTAGGCAATGACTTCAGGAAAGGGAATAATGATTTTTAGAGAGCCTACTGTATGCAAGGTAGTACATTAAATCCTTCCCAATTATCTTTATCCTCCCAGAAAACCTGAAAGATAGGTGCAATTATTATACTCATTTTACACATGAGGAAACTGAGACAGATGTTAACTGGCTTCCCCTGAGTCATATAACTACTAAGTGTCTGAGGTTGGATTCAAATTCCTGAATCTAGGTCCAGTGCTCTATCTACTGCACCACATAGCTGTCTGTCATTTGGGACATAAAGAAACTGGGGAGTGGTCCTGAGAAAACTGAGGAAATTCTACCTGCTAGTGATCAAAATGCTTTGATACTCATTCACATATGCTCAATAACCCCACCACATACCACCCATTATTGGGATAGATTGGTTAGGCTTTATCTTCCATTCTTTCCACTCAGGCTCTCAGGTTGTATGTTACACATAGATTACTCCTTTTCCCCTTCAAGCCTGCTTGTGAAAGGCAGTGTGGTATGGCACATAGAGTGACAGACTTGGAGTCCTTTGAATTGGGTGTGAATAAGGTTCTGACAGTATGCATGTGATTGTGGGGGAGTTTTTAAGCATCAAATAATTCTTATAATAGCTTCCTTATTGCAATGGAAATTATTTCAGAACCTTAAAAAGCAATAAAATGATCATCATCATCATCATCATCATTTTGATATTCATTTTTACTTACTTCCCCAAGTATATAAATGTTGGATCTGAGGAGATAAAAGGGGTGTGTATGTACAAGTGAATTATCCTGGGTGCTCTTACCTTGTTCCTCAGTATTAGTTCACGGATCTTTGTATTATACCTTGTGATTTTTTTAAAAAATTAAGTTTTGGGGGGCAGAGCCAAGATGGCTGAGTAGAAACAGCTCATCCAAGCCACTCTCCCTCCAGATTCCCTGCAAACTATGTAAAAGGGGACTCTGAACAACTTCTGGAGCCCCAGCACCCACAGAACGACACAGAGAAGCTAACCTCCCGCTGAGGACAGCCCAGCAGCCCTACAGGAAGGACCAGCGCAGTGGTCTGGGAGCTGGCAGCACGGAGAGCGCGGGGAGCCGAGCCGAGCCCAGGTCCCTGTGAGCCGAGGTTTTAGCCCCAGGGCGGCAGGGCCAGCAGCCGGCTGGAGGAACCCCAGAACACCAGCAACTGTGGCGACTCCAGAATTATCAACATAGACATGCCTAGGACAAAGTAAGAGCTTAGTGTCCTATGGACTTTGGGACCTGTATTTGGGGGAATGCATCGGGTCCCTCCCCTGGGGGCTAGAAGCCTCTGAGTAGACACACCATTTTGTAGTTTTCAGAGGCAGCTCCAGCTCCTGGCCTGCAATTAATTGTAGGGAGATCCAGCGATCAGTCTTGGGGGGTAATCGCTCTTGCTTTAACCTCCCTGGATCTGGATTGTGATCTAGGGTAGAAGTCGTGGGTGGGTTTACAGCTTGCCAGAAACGGAAGTTGCCCCCCACACGTTCGGGACGAAAATTCCTCTATCTGGCCTTAAAGCCATAGTGTGGCAACAAGCCCAAAAGTCAAGTAATTAAGTGGCAACATGCCAAGGCAAAGGAAACAGAAAAATGCAACCCTAGACTCCTATTTTGGGGGCATAGAGCAGGAAAAGGACTGTGAGGTCAGAAGTCCTGCTCCAAAAGCCCCAGGGGAAAACATGAGCGGGTTGCAGGCCATAGAGGACCTTAAGAAGGACTTTAAAAATCAAATAAGAGAAGTGGAGGAAAAATTGGAAAGAGAAATGAGAAGGATGCAGGAAAAGTATGAAATGAGGGTCAACAGCCTGACTGAGGAAAACAACACCTTAAAAAATAGACTAACTCAAATGGCAAAGGAGGGCCAAAAGGGCAATGAGGAGAAGAATGCCTTAAAAAGTCGAATTTGCCAGATGGAAAAAGAATCTCAAAAGTTCACTGAGGAGATTCATTCCTTCAGAGTTAGACTGGAGCAAATGGAAGCTAATGACTGTATGAGAAATCAAGATGCTGTTAAGCAGATCCAAACAAATGAGAGATTAGAAGGCAATGTGAAATATCTCATGGGAAAAACCACTGACCTGGAAAATACATCTAGGAGAGACAATTTAAAAATTATTGGACTACCTGAAAGCCATGACCAAAGAAAGAACCTAGAAATCACCCTTCAAGAAATTCTCAAGGAAAATTGCCCTGATGTTTTAGATCCAGAGGGCAAAATAGAGGTTGAAAGAATCCACAGATCACCTCCTGAAAAAGATCCCAAAAAGAAAACTCCCAGGAATATTATAGCCAGGTTCCAGAATCCCCAGATCAAGGAGAAAATACTACAAGCAGCCAGGAAGAAACAATTTCAATATTGTGGAAACCCAATCAGAATAGCCCAGGACCTGGCAGCTTCTACACTGAGGGATTGAAGGGCATGGAATATGATATTCCAGAGGGCAAGAGAACTGGGAATGAACCCAAGGGTCACCTACCCAGCAAAACTGAGTATTTTGTTTCAGGGGAAAATATGGTCATTCAGTGGAATAGAGGACTTTCAAGCATTCTTGAGGAAAAAACCAGAATTGAATAGAAAATTTGACATCCAGACACAAGAAGCAGGAGATGCCTGAGAAGGTAATCAGGGAAAAGAAATCAAAAGGAACTTATCAAAGTTGGACTATTTACATTCCTATATGAAAAACAATAACTGTGACTGAGGAAATCTTTCTCACTATGAAAATAATGGAAGAAGGGTGTATGGTCATGTGAATACATATGTGAATGTATGTGTGTATGGTTACAGTTATATATGGATAGAGGGCATATGTTGAATTTGTTGGGAAGGGAGGATACTCAAGGGGTGAAGTTGTGAGGTGAGAGAGGAAAGTGTCAAGAGGAGATGGGGAGAGACAGGGTAAGGTAAACTATCCCATGTAGAAGAAGCAAGGGGAAGTGGTTGCAAGGGAGGGGGAGAATAGGAAGGCAAAAAAGGCAAAACCACATTCACATTGAAATTGGTTCAGGGAGAGAATGACATACATACTAAATGGGATATCTCAACCTGCAGCAGGATAGGGGGAAGGGGAATGAGAGGAGGGATGATGGATGGGAGGGCATCCTTGGGGTGAGGGGAGGTTGGAATTACCCACTATAGAAGAGGGACAGGATCATGTAGGGAATGGACCAGGTGGGGGGTGGGATGAGTGGGAGGGAATTATAAGCAGCCCTGTACAATATATCTACTATGATAATGTTTTGCATAGCTAGACATGTACAACATATACTGAATTACTTATCTCCCCAGAGGGAATGGGTGACAAGGGAGGAAGGAAATGGATCTGAAATTCAAGGTCTTAACATTAAATGTTTCAAATATATATATATATATATATATATATATATATATATATATATATATATATATATATATATATATATATACTATTAATACTATTATTAATACTCTTTTGCATGCAATTGGGAGATAAGATGTGCAGGCATTGGGACACAAAGATTCACCTTCCTCTAATGGAAAAGTCGAAGGGGGTATGGGAGAAGGTATGAGAGAGAGCAGATTGGAGGAAGCGATATCTTGTGGGACTGCTATTCTGGGAGGGTGGGTAGGGGAATAACGGGGGGAAAATGATTGTAACTCAAAATCTGGCAGAAATGAATGATGTAAAACCGAAGTTAATAAAGCATTTGTTTAAAAAAATTAAGTTTTACTGATTTAAAAAAAATATTACAAGAATTTATAGGTGATTCCCACTTCTGGAGAGATTTTTCATTAAAAGTAAAATGGGTTTTGGTGTTCAGTCATTTTCAGTCATGTCCAACTCTTTGTGATGCCATTTGGGGTTTTCTTGGCAGAGATATTGGAGTGGTTTGCCATTTCCTTTTCCAGCTCATTTTCCAGATGAGGAACTGAGGCAAATAGGGTTAAATGATTTACCCAGGGTCCACAGCTAGTAAATGTCTAAGGATGGCTTTGAACTCATGAGATGAGTCTTCCAGACTCCAAGCCCAGCACTCTAGGTATCCAACTAGCTACCCAAAACTGACAATTTTGTGCCCTCATCTGGACATGTATTGTACATTTCATATATACAGTACCTTCCCACCTCTCTTTCTATTAAAAAACAAACAAACCATAAATCTGTTTTCTCCCCCTTCTACCCCCCCAATCACCCACCCAATTTTGGGGAAAAAGACAAAATTTTTAAGAAATATGCATAGCCTACATGAAGAGCTATAAAACTATGCATATCCTTTGATCCAGAAATACCACTGGTAGGTCTGCAAATCAAAGACATTAAAAACAACAACAACAACTACAGACAAAGGACCTATTTGTAAAAAAAAAATATAGTAGCTCTTTTTGCGTTGGCTAGGAATTGGAAATCAAAGGTATACTCCTCAATTGCAGAATGACTGAATAAGTTGTAGTATATATTAGAATATTATTGTGCTATAAGAAATGAAAAGCAGGATTATCTAAAAAAACCTGAAAAGACTTACATGAACTGATTCAAAGTGAATTAAACAGAACCAGAATATTGTAAACAGCAACAGCAATATTGTTTGATGAAGAACTATTAATGATTTAGCCATTCTGAGCAATATAATGATCCAAGAGAATCCCAAAGGACTCATGATGAAAAACGTTTTTATCCACCTCCAGAGAAAGATCAGACCTGATGTTATCTGAATATAGATTGAAACATTCTTTATTTTTTTGTTTCTTTGCTTCCTTCCTTCCTTCCTTCCTTCCTTCCTTCCTTCCTTCCTTCCTTCCTTCCTTCCTTCCTTTCTTTTTTTTTTTTAAGCAATTGGGGTTAAGGAACTTGCTCAAGGTTACATGGCTAGTCATTATTTATGTGTGGGTGCTCATTTTCTGAGGCCGTTTTCGATCCCAGGTCATTCCCAACTCTGCTCTTACTCACTGCACCACCTAGCCGTCCCCTTTCTTTCTTTCTTTTTCTTTCCTCTCTCTATTTCTCTCTCTCCCTTCCTCCCTTTCTCCCTCTCTCCCTTCCTCCTTCCTTCCTTCCTTCCTTCCTTCCTTCCTTCCTTCCTTCCTTCCTCTTATCCCTTCTTTTTTTCCTCCTCTCTTTCTTTTTGTTGTTGTTTGAGTCTTCTTATACAGAATTAATAATATGGAAATGTTTTTCATGATTGAACATATATAACCTATATCAGATTTCTTACCATCTCAGAGAAGGAGAACAGAAGGGAGGGAGGAAAGGATAGAACTTGGAACTCAAAATTTTTTAAAAATTAACATGAAATTGGGGGAAAATAAAATATTATTAAAAAGAAATATGTATAGTCAAGCAAAACAAATTATCTTAATGGTTGCATACAGAAATTAATTTGTCTCATTCTATATCCTTGACTCCTTCAAGAAGGAACTTCCAGAGGCAGCCCATGTGGTTCTCCTTTAAGCCTCTCTTCTCTATATTCCATCCTCCACATAGATACCATAGTGATATTCCTGATGGACATGTCTGACCATACCATCCTCTTGATTTTTATGCAGTACTAGTAAGTGGCCAAGCATTTTTCCCAACACCTCCCATAAAAAAAATAAAACTAAAATGAAAGCTTCAGTAATTCTCTCTTACCTCTAGGATAAAATATCAGCTCCAATTTGGAATTGAAAGCTCTTCACAATTAGACTCCATGATCCCTTTCTATAAATATACCTTGAAGTAAATCTGAACTTCTTGCTATTCTTCACAGATAACTTTCTGGTTTCCCACCTATGCACAGGCACTTGTCTGCCTAGGCCTAGATTTCATTCCCTCCTCATTTCTACCTCTTTGAATCCATAACTTCTTTCAAAGCTAAGCTTAAGTGCTCCTTCCTACCAAAAGTCTTGTCTGAGTTCCCTAGCTGCTAGTGTCCCCGAATTACTGTATAAAGGGGTGTATGTGTGTGTGTATTTTCATATTTAAAGTTATAGTATTGCATAATGGATAGAGGATGAACTGGAGTCAAAAAGAGCTGCGTTCAAATCCCACGTCAGATACATATTGACTGTGTATGAACTCGACTCTATATCACAGAACAGTTGCTGATTTCCATTGGGACAGAAAGTTTCTTTGAGGAATCCAATACAAAAGTAAGAAATTTGGTCCAGATAAAAAGAACAACATAATATTTTGCATTTACTTATACAGGGGTATGTTGTCTCTTGCAATATGATGTGAGCTCCTTGAAGGATTATTTTGTATTTGTCTTTGAATCATCAAAACTCAGCATGATAACTAGCACATAGTAGGTGCTGAATAAATGTTTTTGGATCAACTAGATACTTAATAAGTGCTTGCTGAATAAAATGAATGAATTAATGTCTTGAAGGTAAGCCATTCTACACTGGCTAGTTTGAATGTCACAGACTTGAGCCAATTCTGGGTCAGGTTTAGGCACCAGAGGTATAGTTTTGTACTCTACTATCTTCCTTTATTCAGATAGTTCTATGGACTCATATTGAGAAGAAAGGTACATGCTTTGAGTTTTTTGATTACTGGCAAAATATTTCTGCTCAATTATGCTCACAGTTTCATATAGTCTCCCTTCTAACAGTCTGGGACTTATGGAAAGATTGCTTCCCTGGGGGAAAGTACAACAATCTGCCTAGGACTTGGCCCCATGACCTTGGTCTCCTGAGCTCCATGCTCTAGCCAGATAAGCTAACTGGCATAGGTTTGGCAGCTAAGGCATTTTTCATCCAATACACTCTAACTTCTGGGCTTTGAGGTCATATCTTGAAATGGCATGAACAGATGTTACTTTTAATGGGTTCCATTCTCTCCATGCCTGAGTCTAGCCCTGGTAGCATGTTAGACACTTAGGTCTATAAGTTAGGAATAGGGGGACACTAAGTGATATTCTAATGACATGACAGATTTAATGTATCTTCATAAGTAGCTGGCTAACTACCTGGGATAAGTTAGATCCTGGGGAAAATTTGGCTCAATAGCAGTGCTGAGCATATTCAGTTTTTTTATAATTCTATTTTCAATAGCTTTATTGGAAGGACGAGGAATAGATATGTTGCCATAGTAAACAAACATCTTTTGTTTGTATTAAAGGGGAATTGTTAAACTCAGCGCATGCTTTTGCCCAAAACTATTAGGATTTTTGGTTCAATTTAGTATTTAAGTTAGCTGCCTGTGATAATCTGACCATAATTTCCATTCTGTTCTTCACTTTATTGCTACATAGATCTATTCACTGAAATTATAAGTTTTTCAATCTTTCAGTTGAATTCAGTACTTAGATAAGGGCAATAACCTATAGTATTCATACCAAAGCTCTCCTGCAGTATCAACCTGGTATAGTGCAACAAACTAAGGAACTGGAATCAGAAGACCTGAGTTCAAATCCTAGTTTGTCCACTTATTCCTTGGGTAACCCTAGATAAATAACTAAACTTCCATAAACTTCAGTTTAAATTTCTGAAAAGAGAGAGAGGTTGGATTAGATAGTCTCTAAGCTCCTGTCCAGCTCTAAATCCTTTAATTTTAAATGTAGATGCATAAAGCCTGCCTGCTTGGTGCCATTTCCTTCCTTTTATTTACACAGAATCACAGAGAAGAATCATAGAATGGCAGAATCTGACAGTCTGAAGGAAGCCTACAGGTCATTTAGACTTATCCTTGACCTGGCAGGTGACTGTCCAATATCTTCTTGAGTACCTACTGGCATGATGAACATCTATTTCCTACTTATCATGGCAGCTTAGTCGATTCTTAGATAGCACTAATTGATATGAAGTTATTCCTTATATTGAGTTTAAATCTGCCCCTGTAATTTCCACCCACAGTTGTTCTCTCATTGCAGTTATCAGTTGAAATTAACTTAGAGATCTTCTTGATCTATCTCACAGGTGAATAAGTTGCTGAAGATAAGACCATGCTCATCATTAAATTTCATGTATCTTAATCACCCTTCATCAATCCATACATTATGTGAGTATCTTATGATAAGCAACACTACTGAAGATGTGCCTAAGGGTACTAACAGTTCCTTTAAATGTTTTTGGGAGGTGTGAATGGGAGGTAATATTAATGATTTTGCTATTGTAGAGAACTCCCTGTGTAGAAATTCTTCTAACTCATACAAGTTGGCAAGTCATTCATAAGTCATAGTTTAAGAAAGTTACCTAGACCCCCAAGAAGTTAACTGACTTACCCATGGTGTCATAGATAGTAGGTCTAAGAGGCAAGACTGAAACTCAAGTCTTCCTGATTGACTCCAAGGCTGGAAGTTTATCTATTAAAACATCCTTCTCTTCATTAAAAGATGCATTATAACAAAAGATACATTATATTTAAAAGATCTCTATAAAGAACAAATATTACTGGAAAGACAATATGAGACCATATCCCTATCCTATCTCTTGTAGAAGTGGAAAGACCACAAGTGTTGCACATTTCATTTACAGACTTTTTTGATGAGTTGATCATTTATGATTTTTTTCATTCTTAAATATCATTTGTTCTAATATACACATGTGCACACATATACATACATATAGTATAGGATGATTTACTGGATTAGGAATATTGAAAGAAATTATGATGATGTCAAAAAAGTAATAAAACTATATTTTAATGAAAAACAACAGAAAGAGAATTACACTTGGAGTTAAAAGACATGGCTCTGAATCTTGGCTATCTAACTTATATATGATCATGGGGAAGGTACTTTGTCTCTCTGTGTGTTGTTGTCCCTCTTATGTAAAATGGGAATAATAATCCTACAGTTCACAAACTTGTTGGGAAGAAAATACTGAATAACTATAAAGTAATGAATTATTATGATAATTATCTACTCTAGGGTCATCTTTAAGAAAATTAACTGGATAATTTTCAGCTTCATTTTTCCTTGAGGCTCAAGAAATTTAAAATTTCCCATTTAGCTAAGAAAATGATTCTTCTTAACTATAGCAACAAGTCTTTGTCTTGTCATGGCAATAACATAATAACACTTAGAACTTCACAAAATGATTATGCTCTGTGTCTATATTAATGGTCAGGCCACTTACTTTGATCAAATTAACCAGGTCATGATATCAAAGTATTATAGGATTTCAAGCTAGAAATAAACCTAGAGATTATCAAATCTAGCAGTCACCATTTTAGAGGTGAAGAAGCTCAGGACCAGAGAGATTAAGTAAATTGCCCAAGATCAGAGAGGTGATAAATGGCAGGGAATTTATTCTTCTCTTCATTTTGATGCTGAGATATATCTTCCTAGGACAATACAGTAAGGAGGACAGCTTAGGACATGTGGAAAGTACAACAATGCATAATGAAACAAAAGGATAGGTTCAGCATCAGAAGGCCTGGGTTCAATTCTCAGGGTGTTTTCAGTCTATGGGACCAGAAGTCAGTTCCATGTGATTCATTTTCCTGATTTATAAAATGAAAGAATTGGATTAGAAGATCTCTAAGTTCATTTCAAGTTCTTAATTCCATGACCCTATGATCCTGCTTTCACTGTCATTGTTATGGCTTGGAAGGGATGCAAATGCAGCCAGGATGCCGATAGACATATGGGATAATTTCTGCAGTATATGTGGGTGAGGTACCATCCTAAAGGTCATGTCATGTCTAGAAGAATCATCTGGTGGAAAACAAGAGGATGCAATGATTTTAAGCTTTTCTGGTGAAGGAGTCCCAGGGAAACTAGAACCAAACCATCAGATAGAATCAGCAAAGCATTGAACCTTTTGGACCTTTCTTCTTATTTCTGCTTAACAAGAGTCAAAATTACTTTGTTAAAAATTTTTTTTTAAAGACCTATGGAAATCCCATGTTACTTGCTACATTCTTCCTTGGTCAGAATTCGTTTTCTTCTATACCTATATTTGATTTCAATAAAAAAAAAAACTAAGTAGACTTCGTTTGCAGATCTTCTTATGAGCAGAGGAATGCACAGGTCCCACTCATTACCTTGTGCCATTGCTAATCCTCTGCATGAATACTGAAGATGGGGCCCAAACAATTTCCCTCTGAAGAATATGAAAACAAACAATTAGTTTGTTAATTTTTCTAAGCTCATAGGAATATAAGAAATGTCCAAGTTGGAAGGTCATAAAGCAAGTTTAATTGAAGTGTAGAAGGACTCAGAGCTCTTTCTCTCATCCCCAGACAACATTACTCTCTGCTGTCCTCAAAGATTAGTGAGGTAGTCCTCCATCCAAATGAGTTTCTACATGCTCCCCACAGTGTTCATTCGGGGGAAAGCCTTTTAATTTTGTACATATATTGCTAGGCCAACCCAGAATATCTGAGGTATTTATTTCCTTCTTTTAGCAAGTTTGTTTTTAAAATGAAATAAAAAACAAAGCAAAAGATGATAATCAACCAAGGACCTCTCAGATCCTTTTGAAATTTAAGATGCTATTGTTCTCCTGTTTCCTTCTAAGATAAGGGTCAACCATCATTTGTCAAAATTTGGGATCAGAATTATCTGGATTTATTTCTTGCTATAAATTGATCTTTCATCACAATAGGAACCTGGGATATCTGTTGAGAACCTATTACATACTGATTTCATGTAAAAGCTCTCTGAGAGCAGCGGCTATTTAATTTTGTTTGTATGTATCCCCAGAGAGGGTACCTACTCCTCTTGGTTCTGCAACTATGATTAGGTTCCCTAATCTCCTGCTGCAACAAGTACTAGTTTCCCTACTACCCAGGGCCCCTGTTGGATTGTAGTGGACCATAAGCATTACTGTACACCCTGGAATTGGGACCCAGAACTGCTGATGGGCAATAGAGCTGTTAATCAGCACCAGCTGAACCCAATGGCAGCAAAAGGTTCTTTGTATTCTCTTTCTGATCAGTTGTCCAACTCCCTCACTGACTCTAGACTGAGAGTTCCTAAAACTACTGCCACCTTGGTCAACTGCTTCAAAAGTCCATCACTGGTACTCTCTCTTTCACTCCTGGCTGTCTCTTTTTCTGATGTCACAAACCTCTCATGCCAGTCTCCTAAATTGTTTTAGGCTAGAAAAATGTCTCACTCTTACCTTTTATTGGTTCTGCCATTCAACAATTTGATTTGAGGAGTTATTTTAAAGTTCTTTGGAGGAGAATGTTGGGAGAGTCCAGTTAGGTTGTTGCCTATACTCTGCCCTTTTGGCCCCACTCCTTTTCTCTCCCTCTTTCTTTGTAACCAAGGCTTTCAGACTTGTTATACTTTCCCATATATGTGTGCACTCTCTGGATAGTAGATCTAACGACAATTAATTTAATGCAGATTACTTAAAAGTTGGTCCTACAAGAAGTATTTTCTTTTTAAAAGGAAACCTGGGAGAGAATAACTCAGAACTTTTAACAACAGAATTTCAGGTAATAGGACCAGTTAGTAGAGTAGCTACTTTAAGGATTGGTGGTATTCTTTTCCTAGTACCCTCTCCCACAACCTGTTTTTACTCCACTATGCATAAGAGTAATCATTCCTGGTAATAAATGGCAGATGGGAAAATTCATTTGAATGAATGCTACCAGGGATAAATTATTTCATTCACATCTGTAAGGTGAAGTAAATTCTACAGCACAGTATCCTCAAAATAACCCTGTGATGATATCAAGACAATTATTGTCCCCATTTTACAGATAGGGAAACTGAGAGAGAGGGGAGATTAATGACTTTCCCCAAATCAAATAGCATGTGAGCCAAAATTTAGAAAAAAAGCATCCTAATTCTGAGTCCAGGATGTTTTCTAATATACCACTCTGCCTTTCAAGTGTACCAACCTTTAAGAACAAAGAATTGCAATCCCCCCAGGTATGAAGTCAAGCATTGAGCCTTTTGGACTTTCTTCTTATTTCTGCTTAACAAGAGAGTCAAAGTTACTCTGTTAAAAAAATTTAAAAGGCCTTATGGAAATTCCATGTGAATTGCCACATTCTTCCTTGGTCAGAAATCATTTTCTTCTATACCTATATTTGATTTCAATTAAAAAAAAGACAGCTTGCTTAATCTTTGCCACAAACTGATATGGTGTATACCTGAGTGAACTGGACAATTTTCCTTATAAATTATGTATAAAATCCACAACTGCTGCCTCTCACTCTCTTAGAAACTCAAAAGAAAATTCAATTTCTCTTAGCTTATTTTTTCATGGTTCTTGGGATATTCATTTCAGATTTTCCACTCATTTTTATAAATGTCTTATTTATTCAAGCTCTTCATAGAGGAAAGTAATGCTGTGCTTTGCTGATTTTATTATTCTGGACAGGCTACAATATCTTCTCAGAAAGCAACATATTAATTGATTTTAAAGTTTCTCTAAGTGTGTGTCATGCCTTCCTATTGCACATCAAGAGTCTTTGTGATGAAGTGAGATGAATACTGCCCAGAAGGGAGTGGATACTCCCTTCCTTTATACTCCCCACAAATGGTGATAACACAGAGACTTGTTTCACTTATAAAATGGAGGTGGTAAAACTTTGACCTCCTGAAGGCAGGGGGGTAGATCAAGATAAACATCTTTGCTTGTCATTTAAGTCCTCTCATGAGACCTACCAACCTACTACTTCATGCTTATTTCACATTACTTCCCATCAAACATTCTATTTTCTATCTAACCAGGCTGGCTAGCTGTTTCCTGACCTGATACTATACGCTCTTCCAATGTGCACCCTCTTCACTCCTCTCATTGTTGATATGATTCTCTTCATTCAAGTATCAACTGTCTTCATTTCCTCTATGAGCCTTTTCCTGGTCCAGAAAGTGAACTCACTCTTCTCAGATTTTTGTTTTTAACAGAAATTTGTTCGAATATTCCTTTTCTCCTCTTGCATTCAATTTTTATTTTATTTTTGGACATGCCACATATCTCCCCACTCCTTATTGATTTGTAGGTATGCCACATTTCTCCCGGGCCCCTTCCTTAGGTCCCCCTCCATTTTATCATAAGCTTATTGATGGCAAGGATTAGGTAATATTGCATTTTTGATTCCTTAGCACTTCATAGAATAATGTATATAGTAGACAATAAATATTTGATTAATTGAATTGAACTGAATCAGATGATCTCATAAGGTCATTCCTATGATATGACAATGATTCTTCTAAGAGACATAAAATTAAAGGGTTAGAATGGATCTCAGGGGCCATCTAGTCCAACCCATCACTGAGCAATGAAGGCATTGTCTTTTTTTTCCCCTTTTCTTGAAGAACTATAGTGAAGGGAAACCCACTACTTCCTTAGGCAGACTATTTGGTTTTTAATAATTCTGAGTGTTAGGAAGTTTTGCCTTAAATAAACATATTTACCTTTTTGAAACTTCTCTTATCTCTAGTTTTGAACCCTTTAGTATATTGATATTGTTCCTAAAAGGTGGTACCACAATTTAATATAATACTCTACATATGGTCTGACAAATATGGAGGGCATTCCTCATTTCCTGGATAATATACTTTTATTTATTTATTTTTTTGGGTTAACAATCTTGCTTTAATTGAACCTACATCATTTACCTAGTTCAGGGGGAAAAGGTTAGCACCCCAAACTTCAGAGAATACAAACAAGATACAAACAAGTTACAAGCAGAAGTTACAAGCAACAGACAGGCTTCCAACTGTCTGACCATTAGATCCATACCTAGGCACAATTACCAGAGAGGGAAGCACCTACATCTGGGTTCTCAAAGGGGGAGGAGGGCTCTCAATGGCTGCCCAGCATCTCCTCTGGTCAAATCACACAACACTTCTCAAAGTGAGGCCCAAAGCAAAGCCTCACATCAGGGATTATATAGCCTTCTCCTGCCTCAGAGAATGTAACAACCCTCTTGACCCACTGCCCAATCACACAGCGTCGAGGTGTGGGCATTCCTGAAAACCAAGCCTCCTGCCACAGGCTCCATGTGACCACATTCAGCCTGTCTTTTTCCTGTCCTGTGTGGAACTTGCAACCTTCTAGTCATCTCCTTTTTACTGCCATGGCTTTCACTTCTGCTTCCTCACTGTCACCCATTTCTGGGAGATCATTGTCTCCTCCAGGGCTCCCTGCCTGCGCCCACCTCATCTCAACATAGAGGGTGCAGAGGAAGGGGTAGGGTTCCAGCAGAGCTGCCCCATGATTGAATCTCAGGTGCGACACCCTCTCCCATTTGCTCTTATAGGGAAACATAATGAAGTGGTCAGTGGTAAATGGCTGCAGATTGTCCAGGTTCCCCAAGATGGCCCAGATGGAGTCCTCCAGCTCCTGGCTGACAGTCTTCTTATCCGCTATGTCTTCCCTTCTGACACTGCAGCCATATCTGATCTTGAACTTGTAGACCAGGCGCCCGAGTGCAGGAACCTGGTCTCGGGCTGCGGGCAAGTGAAGGCCCTCAGACTCATGGCAGGACAGCCCTGGAGAAACGGAGACACCTCCCCCCCCACCCCCCCCACCCCCGCAGACGCCCCGGGGGCATGGGGCCGGGGTGGGGGGGAGGGTCTGGGGAGGGAGAGGCCGGTGCCTGCCCTGCAGGAGGAGAGGCTGAGGCCGGAAGGCCCCATACTTTTTATTTTTAATTGCAAGCCAAGATGACATTATTTTTGCTGTCTGCTATACATTATCATTATTATTATTTGCTTATCTTGAGTTTATAATCCATGAAAACCCCCAGGTTTCTACCACACACACATTTTTTTTTGGACAAAGCACTATCTAGCCTTGTATCCATTTTGTATGTGTGATGAGAACTTTTTTTTAACCCAAGTCTAAGACTTTCTGTTTATCTCTATTCAATTTCATCATATTAGATTTAACTCAATGTTCTGTCAACCAGCATAGAAGCCATTCCTCTCACCTATACATTTTCATTTTGGGGACATATTGAAATGTTTTCTGCTCAGATACTATTGCTTAGAGGGTACTTCTTCATTAAGAAAATCTAGTCAAAAATGGAAAAGAGAAGAATTTAATGTTGTCAAACTCTGAGCATAAGTGATTTGAGTAAATAACCATTCTCATTTCTTCAAAACTATTAGGAAACATAAGAAAAAATATGCCATATACACAAAAGGAAGAGTGCTTTTATGTGTGGCAAGGGAAGAAAATATGAACGGTATGAGAAAACTTTTGATACAAGAGACAAAGTAGAAAAGGGAGGTCATGAAAGTATGTACTCTTACATGTATTACATAGCTGACATGGAAGAGGAGATGAATGTTTAAGGTCCTAATTTAAAAACATAAAGAAAGTTTAGGTAAATCTGAAAGAAAATAAAACATCTCTTTGTTTTCAATGCTACAAGCTATGCCTCTCACTTGAGTGAGAGCACTGCTTGCCTCTTCCCCACCACGCTGGACAGCTTAGATTAGTACATTACACTTTCAGGTCCTCTTCCCAACTTGGATCTGTAATATACATAAGAGTGCATACTTCTGTAACCGTCTCTTCCTAATTTCTCTCATATGTTATAAAATTTATCCCAACATGTCCATCTTCCCTTCTCCTCCCAAAATAGTTAATGCCCTTAACATGCATTTATATTCACTTACTTTCTAGTACCAGCTACCAAAGGGGCTAGTTCTAAATAATCTGAAAAAGAGAATAAGAAAAGAAGATATTGGAATGGGGATTAGGGGAATTATTGGCAAATGTTTCTTAATAGGCCATGTATTGTAGAGCCAAGATACCTAGTTTAGAATACTGACTCCAGTTCTTTAACTAACTTGCTGTGTGACCTTTAAGTAAATCATTTCATTGATATTCTCCCTTCTAGGTGACATAGAGGAGATTGTGCTGGATTTAGACAGGAAGACCAAAGTTTATATTCTCATTCATTCTTGTAGGCTTGGGTGAATTGCTTAACCTGTTCAAACCTCAATTACCTCATTTATAAAATAGGAAAACTAATAGTACTTAATTACAGTGTTATTGTGATGATCAAATGAAAATATATGTAAAGCACTTTGCAAAACTCAAAATGCTATGTACATGTAAACTATTATTAGTCTTCAAAAGGAGGTATCAAGCATGGTCTCTAGGGTCTATCTTCAGTTTGCCTTTCTGTGATTTTCTGCCCTTTTTCAACATGGATAGAAGTCCCTGATATGTAGAAGCTTGACAGTTAAATTTCATAATTCAAATCTATTCCAAAAGTGAAAAAGCAGAGTAGTCTTCAAGTATTGCAGAAAAGTCACATGTGGAGACAAATTATTCTCTCTCCTCTGAAACAGACTGTGAGGTGATGTGAAAGGATTTAAGTCATATATTACGGAATCCTTCCCTGAGAAGAAGAAAGATTTTTCAATGCGTAATCAGGTTAAGAAATCAAGATTCTTTTTTTAAAACTTTTTTTTGGAGGGGAGAAGGCAAGGCAATCAGGGTTAAGTGACTTGCCCACTTAATGTCAAGCATCTGAGGTCAGATTTGAACTCAGGTCCTCCTGACGCCAGGGCTGGTGCTCTATTCACCTTGCCACCTAGCTGTACTCCTAAAATTAAGGTTCTTAAAGGGAAGGTTTTTGTCTGTTAGGAGTAGTATAGATGTGAACCTGACTGAAGGCAGGAGGATAGATTATATAGACTGCTATCCAAAATTATGTTAGCAAATAAAGATTTATACCCTTTAAGGATCAGAAAATTGCTGAACCTAGACCTTTGCCTTGTTTCTAAATATCATCCAAATTATACATTTTGTTGAGAGAGGGACTCAACTAGATTGCAAGTTTGGGGACCTTTTTTTCACTGAATTATTCTTTGGTGAAAGGTCTTTTTCTTTTTAAAAATATATTTTCTTTTTAATTTATGGAATAAAACAAGCATTTACATAACATAATTTAATAAAAAAGATGATTGCATATGAAACCGTAAATCTACTATGTGCAACTTGCTGTTCCTTTTAAATATCATATTTAGGCATTCTGCCCACATTTTCTCTTTCAGTTATCTCTTTCAAGATAGCTAGCATGGACTTTGGCTTATGATGGGCATTCAAGTAGAGGATTTTGCAATTGATTTGAAATGACTATCAGAAGCAGCCCATTATGAAAGATGTCACATAGATCTGAAAATGAAGCCAGTGAAGCACATGGCTAGTGTTTGGAGTTAGGCACAAATCCACTTCTGACTGTAGGGTATTTTGCTATAGGACTGTTGGCCATAAGAATCCCAACTTAATAACCTTGGGACATTTTCCAGATTTTTAGTTCCCCTAGAATCTCTGATGTATATATTGAAACTGGAGTAGGAGGTTCAGTAGCATAATGACTCTAACATTTCTCTGCTAACTTATAAGTCATAGCTCGGTGGTCTTGCCCTTTCCTATTTCATGGATTTGCTTTCTCCATTTGTTCTTAGTTGATTAGGAAATTGCTGAACACAGACCTTCTCCCTGTCCATAAATATCACCCACGTTATTCGGCATGGTGAGAGAGCCTTTATTTGTTTGGTTCACTGACTTTGGGACTTTTTGCAAATTAAAGGATTTGAAAGGATCTAATGTGGCCATACAGTCAGATAAATCTTTAGGGTCATGTTCTCCCCTTGGAACTTTCACTTAAATTAGTTCAATAGAAGGTGTACTCAGGCATCCAAGGACAAAAATTAGTCCTCACTTGGCAACTGGATGCCAGGTACAGGTGAGAGCAGAGGATGGGACATGCCTTATTCTTTGACTTTCCAGTTTTGCTTCACTTTGTTTTCAAGGTGTTGAATCATTACATGCCACTCTTACATGTGTGTTTGTATGTAAGAATGTGTCTAAATACTTTTTTCAGCTTACTAAAGATGAAGGGAAAAAAGAGAGCATACAATGGATCATGATGATTTTCCATATTTGTATGTACATCTGTGTGCCTTTTGACCTGCAAATATGCATCAACATATATTTCAGACTTATGGATACTTCCCTAATGTTTGTTTCTGTGCAATGGTATTGCATTTTAGAGTTTAGGCATATGCATATGTGAGAATAATTTCTTACATAGCTTAGAATCAGAAACTACATTTAATAATTATATATTAAATTCATCCTATATTTCCTGGCCTGTGCTAATCTTTGTAGATGAAACTAAAAGGTAGAAGACAGGATTTCTTGGTCTTAGGTAGTTTATAGTTTTGTTATGAATATAAGAAATGAAAGTAACACATGTGAGAAATAACTATATCATATGTATGAATAGTATGAGTGTATGTTTATATGCACTTATATGCATGCACATCTTATTCTCCCACTTGATTACAATAAACTTCTTGAGGGCAGGGACTATATCTTCTTTCAGGTCTCAAAATACATAGAACCTTTTCATGTCTTCAAAATTCAGCCTATATTTTTTTCCTTTAGTTATCTCTTTCAAAACATCTAGAATGGAGTTTGGCTTATTATGGGAGTTCAAATAGCACTAAGGTTGTAGTAACTGATTAACAAATATTGGTAAAAAGTCCAAGGTAATTGCTCCAAATCAATTAATCTATCAATAAAAATTCATTAAGTGCCTTCCACATGTCAATCTAATAATTAGAACAATTCAAATAAAAATAACTGAATTTTTACCTCACACCCAGCAAATAGTTAAATAAGACAAAATATGAGAAATTTTAATGTTGTAAAAATTATGGAAAGATAAGCTCATTGATATCTTGTTTATGGAGTTGTGATGTGGTTTAACCACTCTGGAAACCAATTTGAAGTTATACTAAGAAGATGTATAAAATATCCATGCCCCTTTGAACCAGAGATTCTGCCTTTATGCACATATACTTAAAGGCAGTTGAAGAGGGAAAGACCCTGCACACACCAAAGGAGTCACAACAGTATATTTTTGTAATAGGAAAGAAATGAAACAAATTGGTGTCATCAATTGAACCTAATGGAACATTGTAAGAAATGATGAATATGAATAATGCAGAGAAGCATGAGAAAACTGATATGTACTGATGTGAAGTGAAATAAGTAGAACCGGGAAGACAATCTACATAATGGCTTATAATTATGTAAGTGTATGATACTCAAGTTAAGTCCTTAAAGAAAGGATGGGAAAATGCTTATCTTTCTGTCAGATCATAGTCAGTTGTTATATTGTTTTGCAGAATTGATATTCTCTTTAAGACAAGATAAAACACAAACAAAAAACCCCCAAATTTTGTTATGTGGGATAGTTCCCTGGGCAAGGAAAGGACCATTGCTATATTCAGAAACGATAATGAAGTAAAAACAAAAGGTAGCCTTAAAAGTATAAAATAAGGGGAAGCTTGGTGGTGCAGTGAATAGAGCACTAGCGCTGGAATCAAGAAGACCAGAGTTTGAAACTGACCTCAGACATGTTGTCCCTGGACTCAGGCTAGAAGTTAACACTGAGAGACGAAGGTAAAATCTATGCAGTTAGTATGTATGTGTGTGTTTCTGGGTCCATTTCTGTACCAATATATAAGGAAAAGTTTTCATAAAGCCCACTCCACTTAAAAATAATTAATGAACAATTAACAGGTCTTTTTTTAAAGTAATTGCTAAATATGTGTCAGGTGCTATGCTAAGTACTAGACATAAAGATAAACATGAAACAATCTCTTCTCAAGGAAGTTACATTTTATTGGGAGAAAAAATCCACATATAAGCCCATGCAAATACATACATATACATATGCATATACATGTATATACAAATATACATATGTATATTAACAAGGTTTTTGTTTTTGTTGTTAGGGGAGGAACAAATAGCAGAAGTAAGTAAGGAAAGTGCTTGTAAGAGGTTAAACTTGGGCAGATTTTAAAGAAAATAAAGGATTTTAAGAAGAAAGGCAATGCGAGATTCTGGTGATCATACTCCCTAGAGTGGGCAATGCAAAATCTTCTTCTTCTGAATGGTATGTTAGAGCATCAAAAGATTTTATACATAACTTACTCCAGTCTACTTTGTAATACAGGAGCACCTTCTGTAGTACATCTGAAATATGTCCATTTAGCCTCTGCTTGTATAACTCCAAGGGTGGGGAATATACTCCTTCTAAGGGCAGGAATCTGTTAAATACTGTGTTGTAGCATCATGAGCTTTTATTGGCATTTTGTTGGTGAATAGATTTGGGACTCTGATGCACTTCCTTTCCTCTTCATTCTCATATGTTTCTTGATGGTAAATTTTCCTTAAAATCAGTCAACTAGGCAACAAATCTATTTGAAGTCCTTTACATGCAGGGCACTGAGACAAAGTAATGTAAGGAATGATGTCTGTTCTTAAGAAAGGTACAAGCTAATTAGGTAGGTGACACAGATACATGGAGAGTAAACTCAGAAGAAATCATTGTGATAAATGAGTGGAACTGATGTTGTTGAAGGCGGGGAGAGCTTATTTCTTTTTTTTTTAATGTCTAGCTTATTTCAAGGCACTGGACAGGTGTTACCTCCTCTACAAGGCCTTTTGGGTTTCCTTTAGTTGTTAGAGTCTCCCTGTTCTGGAATAATTTGGTATTGACTTTTCATATCCTTATTTACTTCTCTATGGACATGTCCCCTCAGTAGAATACAAACTGATTAAAGTTTATATTAAAAGGTTTGATAAAACTGATTTTTTCACATTTTGCCTTGTATCAAGAAGATCTAGAACAATGCCTTGCACTCAGCAGGTACTTAATAAATGCTCCCTGAATTCTCTAGGGGTGAGGAAAAAGACACTGCAGAGGTGGTAGGAGATTTGATCTTGAAGTTGAAGGCTCTAGGTAGAAAAGTACTATAACAAAAACTCCATCTGACTGAAATGTGATATTCTTTATTTCTTGGCTTGAAAAAGATTGATAATAAACAGAATATAGCAAGGGAAGTTTTCAGTTGTCCTGCATGAGACAGAAAACAGTCTCATCACATATCCATAGAACCTCCAGGTTGAATATTAAGCTTAATCCAAGTCAGATGGGAGGGAAGAGGTCTGGGAAATACACACAGGGGAAGAGTCAGATGCCTCAGTGAATAGAGGTAAAAAAAATCTGTTTATCCATTTCTAATAAGGACTTGGAAAGGGGGATTACTGTAATGGGAATAAGTGGAATAGGCAGTTTTATGCCCCAAGTATTTATACTATCTATTAAAGATATTGCCATAGTCCTTTTTCAGTGATTTGCTGGGCAGTTAAATTCAGACTGACTCCAGTTCAGTTTAACATCCTGCAATGGTTGTTTTACATAATTTATGTCACCAGGCTTCTCTTTGAACTGCAATTCAAACTTCTTACTGTGGTGAGGGAAGAGACCACAACTCTGACAACCAGGGAACTGGGATTCAAATTCTTTGTGAGCTGTGTGACTGGAGCCCAAACACTTGGGCCTTTGCTTTGTTTCACCATCCATGTAAGGCAATTCTAACGCACCCATCTGCCTTTCAACTTTGTTTCTGTGTCCCTAGTTCTAGCTCAGTGCCTTGTATAGAGTAGGTACTTAATAAGTGCCTTTTGAAATGAACTGAACTGGAATAAATAAAATTGAATTGGACAGATATTAGACTATGAGGAGGACAGATGTCACTTCCTGAAAATGGTAAGTTTATATGCTAATCTACAAATTTGCTCATTATTGCTTCTTGGGTAAAGGTTTTGTATTCATTTATAGCCATAGGCATTAATAAAGCTTCCCCTAGGAGAAATGTCTTGTCCATACTAAATGCCAGTAAGTTTAATGAATGAAGAAATACACAGAAAGATAGTGGAAATAAACATTTGTTGATTATTTAATTTGATGAAATGATTGTTATGGGATTCAGGGGAGAAGAGGATAATTTAGAATACCTAAACATTTAGAATCATGATAGGAATTACTCACTAATATGAGAATAATATTTTAAAATTTCAGCCAGAAAATCATATCAAATAATTTTGTGTTGATTCAGCCAAACAAATTGATTGAGAATAAGGCAAGGCATCATTATAATTGGTCATTTACTTGTGTCTAGATATGGGGACCTGTTTCTTTTAATCATTTACATTTTGACTCAAGTCTATATAGAATCAGGTGCAGTTTGTTTTTGATATATTTATAGACATCAATCTTAAAAACTACTTAAAGGAATTTGGGCTTTATTAAATAAAATGGGTATTGATAAAAGTCATTAAATATGGAATATTGAGAAACAGACTTCTTTTGCTCTCCCACAAGGCATGAATGAACGTTGGGAATGAACAGGATCAGCACAATAACAGAATCCAGTATCTTAATATTCTTTAGCATAATTTTATGTAATAGGGATTTTCTCATTGCCATGAGGTTCTAAGCTCAGACACTGAAAAGGAGGCCATTTTAAATTGTGATTTGGTCATAATTAAATCAGGATTTTTAAGTTGCTTCTATGCATTCTAGAATTTCAAAATATGGCTTACATTTTTTTTAGAAATTATCATTAGTTCATTTTAGTTTCCTTGTAACTTTTCTGAACTTCATATCCTTGTTTGCAAAAGAAACTTCATTAAAAGAAGCAAAGCAAATATATAAGTATGTACAAGATGTGATAGGACCATCCTGAATGTATTCTCTTCAGTAAAAACTCTTTGTTTTTAACATTTGTATGTAAGCATCCAATATTACTTCAATTTCCTATATATTCTTTTTACTTCTTTTTTCTTTTGCTTTTTGGAGGGCAGTTGGGGTTAAGTAACTTGCCCAAGGTCACCGAGCTAGGTTTTTGTTTGTGTGTGTGCATTAAGTGTCTGAGGCCGGATCCGAACTCAGGTCCTTCTGACTCCAGGGCCAGCGCTCTACTCACTGCGCCACCTAGCCACCCCTTTCTTTTTACTTCTTATGGCTAGTTTGTATAAAGTTTATGGTTTAATCTTTTTCAAATAGAATAATAATTTTTAAAAAGAAATTGGAAATATCTAAAGTAGGATCAGAGCTGGAAGGGATTTTGAAAACTCTCTGACACAACTCCCTCAGTTTATATGTAAGGAAGTAAAAGCTCAGGGAGGTGAAATCAGCTTTGCACAGGTAACAACTATCAAAGCAGGAATAAAGACTTCAAAACTAGGGCACTGAGGTTTGTTTAATGCCAAATATAACACTTATTCTGACTACACTAAACATTTATCCTTTCCAACATTCTATCATTATAAAAATGATGTTTTTCAATTCTTAGCAAGAAAGTGTTGCTACATTAGATCTTCAGTATTGTGTAAAACAAAGTTGAAGGGACAATATTCTGTAATGTAGATTGAATTGGGCTATTGATTGATGACAAACCCTCAGTTCTTGTTCCAATTCTGTCATTGATTCTACATGAAGATTGACTTGAACAAGTCATTTAACTTATCTGAATTTCAGTTTCTTCACCTGTCAAATGGGAATAACAATTTGTACCCTACCTTGCTATTTTAAGGATTAAATAAGAAAATGAATGTGAAATATCTTCAAAATAATACAGTATGGATAAATTTAAGGTATCACCTGAACTAAAAATTACTATTACTCGTGTAGCACTATTATTTCACCTAGTGAAAGCATTGAAAAGGTGGCATAATCAATGTCTTGTTAATGATAATGGGGTTCATGATAGGCTAGGGTAAAAAGAACACCAGGATTAACCAAACATTCTCATCTACAGGGTTTTTAAAACCTACGTATAGTGAAATATGTAATGAACTTGGAATTTGAAAACCTGGGTCTGAGTGAAGATTTCCTATTTACTAGTTGAGTGACCTTGGGCAACTCACTTCCCTCTCTGAAGACTATTTCCTTACTGACAAAATGAAGAGTTTGAAAAAGATACCTAATGTCTTAATTCAGAAGTTATTTTATTCTGCAACTTACCTCCTACTATTCCCAGGCACATACCTTCCTATTAAGTCATTTTGAACTCTTCAATACCCCTCCAACATGTAATGTATTTATTTTCCCTATTTTTATACTTTTGTTTTCATTGTTCTCACAATCTGACATTCTTCCACCACCACCCCTTTTTTCTGGCCTATTCACATATTCTTATATTTTATTGCCCACCTCAAAATCTATCTTCTCTAGGAGACCTTCTGAATTATCCTACCACATTACTTATTTTTCTTAACTACTAAAGCAGTTGTATTGAGTTATATAGAGTTTAATCACTCCATTGTTTTCTATTCATAATTCTTCCCAACCTAAACTATATAGGCCATGAGAGCAGAGACCATGTCTTCACTTACTCTAATAGCCCACATAGCAACACAGTCACCTATATGTAGTAATAATTCACTAAATACTTATCAAATGATTTTAAGTGTTATCCAAAAATAAAAGTCTCACTTGATATTATGCACAAGGATACTCAAGGGAGGCACTTAAGAAATATTTCTAGGTATATGGTAGCATATGAGGCCATATAGCAATATTAGTAATTTCCTTATGCTACTAAGAAAAAGCAACTAGAAGACCTAAAAGTTACTTTTGAAAATTACTACAAGATGTATAAACTATTTGAGAGTCTACCTTCCAAGACCCATACAAACATTATATAAATGCAATTGCAAAACACTACAATGTCTCTAAAGGCAGACCTAAATTAATTAGGTAAAGACAAACCTAAATGCTTGTGAGAGGAGGAACTAATAGAATAAAAGTGGTATTACTACATAAATTGATTTATTAATTCAATATTATAGCAATCAAACTACCAAAGTAATACACTATGTAACTAGAAAAAATAATAACAAAATTTATATGGCAGAAAAAAGTCAAGAATATTAAGAGAAATAATGAAAAGCAATGAGAACAAGGAGGAATCTAGCAGTGCCAGATCTCAAACTATGCTGCAAAGCAGTAATTATTAACATAATTTGATACTAGTTAAAAATTAGAGATCAATCATACATGTAGAAGCAAATATATATAATACCCTAGTACTTCATAAACACAAATAACAGATACTTGGATATGGATTCAGTATTTGACCAAAAATATTTGGAAAAACTGGACAGAAGTGTAGAAGAAATCAATTTAGATTATTATCTCACACCCTTAAACAAGGATAAGCTCCATATGAGTACATGACCTATCTGTAAAAGGTCATTTCTTAAACAAATTAATTTTAATTTACTGATTTACTTTGCTATGATATCTCTCATGAGGTATGTAATCTATAAATGTTTATAGGTAAAAACAAAACATAGTAATAAAGTTAAGAAATACCAATAATGTTGACACATCTACCACTTTATCATTGGCCAAACATTTGAAATGCATTGCTTCAGCAGATCTTCAAAATTACCCTGTGAAGACTATAATTCAGATAGCATGGTAACTGAGTCTATAGGGCATTGGACCTGGGGTTTGGAAGAACAGAGTTCAAATACAGCTTCAGACACTTACTAGCTCTGTGAACCTGGGCAGGTAGCTTCATCTCTGCCTGCCTCAGTTTCCCTAATTGTAAATGAGATTAATAATAGCACCTACTTCAGAGGTAGCTGTGAGGATAAAAGAACTTAATATTTATTAAGTAATTTGCAAATCTTATTGCACTATATAAACGTTAACTATCATTATTGTTGCTAAGAGTATTATTATTGTTATTATTAATTTTGACCTTTTTACAGATGACAGGACAGTTTCTTGCTCAGTCATAAAACCAGTGATCTGGGAATTGACCTCATGTCTCATCACTCCAACTTTAGTGCTTTTTAGGTCTATCTCACTATAAACAATGTCTGGCATTGGCAATATACTTAAAGAAATGAAACCATGGAATAGACATTAAGAGAAATGTTACAATGTCTGGCTTTTTGCATATTGCTATAGGGTTTTAGTACCTTAATGTAACTGAATGTAAATTCAGTTGTGTCTGATTCTTCATGACCCTATGAACCATAACATGCTAGGCCCTTCTATACTTAAGTCTGAGCAAGTTGATATTTGTTGTTTCCGTAATACTATCTATCCATCTCATGCTGGGCTGTCTCCTTTTCCTTTTGTCTTCAATCTTTCCCAACATCAGGGTCTTTTCCAATAAGTTCCATCTTCTCATTATGTGGCCAAAGTATTTAACTTCAGCTTCTGAATTTCACCTTCCAGAAAATAATCTGAATTAATTTATTTAATTATTGATTGATTTAATCTCTTTGTTGTACAATGGGCTCTTGAAAGTCTTCTCCAGAACTAAAATTTGTAAGTGTCAATTGTGTAGCTTACAGCTTTCATTATAGTCTGACTCTCACAGGTATGCATTGCTATTGGAAAAAAAAAAAGACCCCATAGCTTTAACTATATAGACCACTGTAGGCAAGATGATGTCTCTGCTTTTTAGTATGCTGTCCAGGTTTGCCATAGCTTTTCTTCCATGGAACAAGAGTCTTAATTGCATGCCCATTGTCGCCATCTATAGTGATCTTTGAGCCCAAGAATATAAAATCTGACATTGCTCCCATTTCTTTTTCCTATATTTTCCAAGAAGTGATAGGGCCAAGTGACAAGATCTTAGGTTTGTTTTTGGGGATTTTTTATGTTAAGCATCAAGCTAGCTTTTACAGTTTCTTTTTTCACCCTCATCAAGAGGTTTCTTGATTCGTCTTCACTTTCTGCCATCAGAGGGGTATTGTCTTCATATCTAAAACTGTTGATATTTCTCCTGGCAAACAATTCCAGCTTTTGATTCATCCAGCCTGGGATTTCACATGATATGCTCTGCATATAAGTTAAATAAATAAGGTGGCCATATGTAGCCTTGTTTGTTAATTTAAACATTCATTGGTATTGCACTTCTTTAGGATTGGGATGTAAACTGATCTTTTCCAATACAGGGGCCACTGTTGAGTTTTCCAAATTTGCTGGCATATTGACTGCAGCATTTTAACAGGTTCATTTGTAAAATTTTAAATAGCTCAGCCAGAATTCAATCGCCTCTACTAGCTTTATTGGGAGTGATGCTTCCTAAGGCCTGCTTTATTTCATTCTCCAGGATGTCTGGCTCTAGTTCAGTAACCATACCTTTATGGATATAGGTTTTAGGTGATATTAAAATCTTTTCTATAGTTCTTTTTTGTGTTCTTGCCACCTGTTCTTAATTTCTTCTGCTTTTGTTAAATCCTTACCATTTTTGTCTTTTGTCATGCCCATTTTCCCCTTGATATTGCTAATTTTCTTGAAGAGATCTCTAATTTTTTCTATTATTTTTGTCTATTTCTTTGCATTGTTCTTTAAGATAACTTTATCCTTCCTTGCTATTCTCTGGAATTCTGCATTAAGTTGAGTATTTCTTTCCCTTTCTCCTTTCTCTTTTGCTTTCTTTCTGATCTTTCCTGATCTGTCTGAGGCTGTTAGAGATTCATTTATTCAAAGTGGGGAACTAACCATGCCTCCAGAAGCAGTGCACTGACATGGTCTTCAGCACAGGAGTGATTCAACTGGGGGCAGGCTAATACCAGGAATCATGGCATCTGCCTTTTCTGGGGCTGCAGCCCAGGCCTCCAGAATGAGTGGATGCACCAGGCTGCATTCACAAAACTGACAGTATTAACACTGATACTACAGGCAAAGATACAGTAAAGATGTTTACTGACCTGCAAACTGCCATGGAGGAACTTGCAGGAATGTGCAAACTACAGTGGGAATGATTGCTCTTTTATGGCTCAAGACTACAAAGTCACTCACAGACCTTAACTGACTGTCTTTGGTTCTTATCTAGAGAACCATTCCAGGGGGCTCTGGTCAAATGACTTCCTTATTATGTTGGTTTGAAGAAGCTTTTACTTTTATGCATATTAGAGACATGGCTTGTACAGGCAGGGACTCTGAAATGAGGAATAAATCTGACTACTCCTTCTTGGTTTATAAGGAGTTTCAGTCCCAATAACTCTGGTAAGGCTGATATAGTTATCCCCTTTTTACAGATTAAACAAGCAGCCTCAAGGAACTGAAGTGACTTTGCTCATAACCCAACAGCTGCTGCAGTCAAGACTTGAACCCAGGTATGTAACCCCCAAACTAATCCTCTTTCTAAGTCTACAACACTGCCTTGTGGAGGTCCCCATGTGGAGATGAGAGCACATGTGTATTTAAGAGAAATATGACAGCAAGGATCTAGAAAAATCTTAAATATTAATCATTTTATTAGTTGAAATATTTAGTCTACTGTAACATACTAATCATTCAATAAAATGCTCTAGACTCCCTTCAAGCATGGAGTGCTGTCTCCTTGTGTAAATCAAATTGAAGCCTGAATGAGATATGATATAATTGAACTTTGATATGTTGATTAAGGGCAGCTAGATGGTACAGTGGATAGAATGCCAGGCCTGAAGTCAGGAAGACTCATCTCTGTGAGTTGAAATCTGGCCTCAGACACTTACTAACTGTATGATCCTGGGCAAGTCACTTAACCTTATTTGCCTTATTTCCTCATCTACAAAATAAGCTGGAAAAGGAAAAGATAAATCATTCTAGTATCTTTGCCAAGAAAACCCTTAATGGGGGGGGGCGGAGCCAAGATGGCAGAGTAGAAACAGCATTTCCAATGTGCTCTGCCCCACACAAATTTCAAACAATGTGAAAGGGGACTCCAAACAACTTCTGGAGCCACAGCACCCACAGAACGGCACAGAGAAGCTAACCTCCTGCTGAGGACAGCCCAGCAGCCCTGCAGGGAGCGGCCAGTGCAGCGCTCTGAGAGCAGGCAGCACAGCAGGATGGGAACCAACAGCACAGCATGGAGCCGAGCCCAGGTCCGAGGTTTTAGCCCCAGGGTGGCCGGGCCTTCAGCCAGCTGGAGGGACCCCAGAACACGAGCAATTGTGGCGATTCCAGAATTATCAGCACAGATATGCCTAGGACAAAGTGAGAGGTTAGTGCCCTATGGACTTTGGGACCAGTATTTGGGGAACACGTGGCTTCCTCCCCTGGGGGCAAAAAGCTCCTGAAGAAACAGCTGCACAGAAGCCATTTTGCAGCCTCAGTAGTGGCTCTAGCTCCTGGTCTGCGAACTGTAGGAAGATCCAGCAATCAGTCTGGGGGTTAATCGCTCTTGCTTTAAACTGCCTGGATCTAGATTGTGGTCTGGGGGGGAAGTTTGGGTTGGGTATCCAATTTGCCAGAGTGGGTAGAGGCTTTACAGAGGCCACCCAACTGGTGGAAGTTGTGAAGACCCCACATTTGGGCAGAGTCCTACTGTGGCAACAAGCCCTAAAATCAAGTAATTAAGTGGCAACATGCCTAGGCAAATGAAACAAAATAAACAGCAAAGTTCAACATTGCACTCCTATTTTAGGGGCAAAGAGGCTCAAAGCATGGAGGAGGACTGTGAGGTCAGAACTCCTGCACCAAAAGCCCCAAATGAAAATACAAGCTGGCTTCAGGCCATAGAGGACCTTAAGAAGCAGATAAGAGAAGTGGGGGAAAATTTGGGAAGAGAAATGAAAAAGATGCAAGAAAAGTATGAAATGACAGTCAACAGCCTGACTGAGGAAAATAACACCTTAAAAAATAGACTAACTCAAATGGCAAAAGAGGCTCAGAAAGGCAATGAGGAGAAGAATGCCTTAAAAAGTCGAATTTGCCAGATGGAAAAAGAATCTCAAAAGCTCACTGAGGAGATTCATTCCTTCAGAGTTAGACTGGAGCAAATGGAAGCTAGTGACTTTATGAGAAATCAAGACACTATTAAACAGATCCAAGCAAATGAAAGAATAGAAGGCAATGTGAAATATCTCATGGGAAAAACCACTGACCTGGAAAATAGATCCAGGAGAGACAATTTAAAAATTATTGGACTACCTGAAAGCCATGATCAAAGAAAGAACCTAGAAATCACCCTTCAAGAAATTCTCAAGGAAAATTGCCCTGATGTTTTAGATCCAGAGGGCGAAATAGAGGTTGAAAGAATCCACTGATCACCTCCTGAAAAAGATCCCAAAAAGAAAACTCCCAGGAATATTATAGCCAGGTTCCAGAATCCCCAGATCAAGGAGAAAATACTACAAGCAGCCAGGAAGAAACAATTTCAATATTGTGGAAACACCATCAGAATAGCCTAGGACCTGGCAGCTTCTACACTGAGGGATCGAAGGGCATGGAATATGATATTCCAGAGGGCAAAAGAGCTGGGATTGAAGCCAAGGGTCACCTACCCAGCAAAACTGAGTGTTTTGTTTCAGGGGAAAATATGGTCATTCAGTGGAATAGAGGACTTTCAAGCATTCTTGATGAAAAAACCAGAGTTGAATAGAAAATTTGACATTCAGACATAAGAAGCAAGAGATGCTTGAGAAGGTAATCAAGGAAAAGAAATCAAAAGGAACTTATCAAAGTTCAACTATTTACATTCCTACATGGAAAAACAATAACTGTGTTTGATGAAACCTTTCTCATTATGAAAATAATTGAAGAAGGGTACATGGCATATGTTCACAGGTATACATGGATAGAGGGCACAGATTGAATTTGATGGGAAGGGATGATTCTTTTTTTTTTTTTGGAGGGCAATTGGGGTTGGGTGACTTGCCCGGGGTCGCACGGCTGGGTTTTTTTTTTTGTGTGTTGGATGTCTGGGGCCAGATCCGGGCTCGGGTCCTTCTGGCTCCAGGGCTGGTGCTCTGCTCGCTGCGCTACCTAGCCGCCCCAAGGAAGGGATGATTCTTAAGGGGTGAAGTCAAGAGGTGAGTGGGGAAAGTGGCAAGAGGAGATGGAGAGAGACAGGGTAGGGCAAACTATCTCATGTAGAAGAGGCAAGGGGAAGTAGTTTCAGGGGAGGGGAAGAACGGGTAGGCAAAAAGGCAAAAGCATATTCTCATTGAAGTTGGCTCAAGGAGAGAATCACATACATACTAAATGGAATATCTTACCCTCACTCACTCTCCTGAGTAGGGAAAAGGGGGATGAGAGGGGGGATGATGGAGGGGAGGGCATTCTGGGGAGAGGGGAGGTTAGAAGTACCCACTATCAAAGAGGGACAGGATCAAAGTAGGGAATGGACCAGGCAGGAGGTGAGATGGGTGGGAAGGAAATATAAGCAGTCTTTTATAATACATCTACTATGGTAATGTTTTGCATAGCTATACATGTACAACACATACTGAATTGCTTATCTCCTCAGAGGGAGTGGGTGACAAGGGAGGAAGGGAATGGATCTGAAAACCAAAGTTTTAAAATTAAATTTTTCATAAGATGTCCAGGCATTGGGGCTTAGAGATTCACCTTGCCCTAATGGCAAAGTTGAAGGGGGTATGGGAGAAGATATGGGAGAGAGCAGATAGGATGAGGGGATACCTAGTGGGACTGCTATTCTGGGGTAGTGGGTAGGGAAAAAATGGGGGAAAAATGTAACTCATAATCTGGTGGAAATGAATGATGTAAACTAGAAGTTAATAAAGCATTTGTTTAATTACAAGAAAAAAAAAAGAAAACCCTTAATGGGATCATGAAGATTCAGACATGAGTGAAGTGACTGAACAACAATAACATGCTGGTTGATGTGTTGCTCCGGGTTTTGTTCCTACCAACATTCTTCCTCAATCCAATATATCAGTTGAGGTGGCACTGAAAATCCTCCCCCAAAATCTGAAAATGTACATCCTTTCCATTCTTTGGGAATGGAGACACACATTCCTTGATGTGAAGTTTCAAATGTCCCTCACCTTTTATAGAGATAAGGGTCTAGACCTGGAAAGGGCCTTGGAGACCATCTTTTCCAGTTCCTTCAATTTATAAATGAATAAATTCAGACCTAGGAAAATTAAGTTACTCACCCATGGTCACAGATATTTGCCATGTCAGCAAATTGATTTGAACTCTTCTTGTACCCATCTTATCTCTCCTTCTGCTTCCTTTGTTGGATCAAATATTTTGACCTCTAGCACCAATGCTTTGTCTACTATACCATTATTTATATGGTGTCAATAATATTCCAGAACCTTAATTTTTAAATGGTTTTAATTTAATGAATTTAAATGGTACAGAATAAAGCACAGCTCTCTGGGGGCCATGTGTGATACCTTCCAAGACAGTATCCATGAATATATACTTTATGCCTCTAGTCATTCAACAAGGCAGTATGGTGCAGAGGGAGGGGCACTGAATTGGGAGGTAGAGGAGCTTGATTTAAGCCATTGCTTCTCCCTGAACCTCTTTATATGTAAATGAGGAAACTGGATTAAATGCCTTTGAGATTCCTCCCAACTCTAAATCTGATCCTATTAGAATGATTCTACCAGGGACAGCTAGGTGGCCCAGTGCATAGAGCACTGGCCCTGGAGTCAGAAGGACCTGAATCCAAATATGGCTTCAGACACTTAATAACTCTGTGGCCCCAGGCAAGTCACTTAACCCCAATTGCCTCAAAAAAAAAAAAAAAGAACAATTATACTACCATCACAATTATACTACCATCTAGCCATGGCTCTCTATCTTTTCCATAAGAATAGAATGAGATACTTCATTGTATGTCTTGTTATAATCTAGCTAAAGGAGGATCCTGGAAAGAAGGTAGAGAGAGGTACCTGAAGGGTCATTCTCCCTTCACAGGATAAACAAGTAAAAAATGCCCAGAATACAGTAAAATAAACAGTTACAGGAGAAGCAAACTAAAAAGAACCAAGCAACTGCATTTCATACTGCACAACAAAACTGAGTGCCAACTTATAAGCCTATCGCTTCTGCAACTCCTGCTCTGAGCTTTTCACCTTCTGTTTCAGCCAGAAGTGAGCCCAGGGTGGGGACCATGATCACAAGTTAAGTTGGAGGTTGTCTCTTCTGAAATTCACCAAACAATTGCTCTACCCCACCTCCTCCAGAAAACGTGCCCCACAAACATCTCTCTCTGGCTCTAATATTCTGGCTCATTCCTTGATGCCTACAAATATATCTACCTAGAAATTCCTCACCCTAAAAAAGAAAAAAAATAAAAGTACTGATTTAACTGTACCAATTCGACATTTTCCCTTAGTATTCACGGTTAACTCCCAGAAAAAGCTGTTCATTCTAGTTGCCACACTTTCCTGTAGATTTCTTCTCAACTCCTTCCAGTTTGGGTTCCTACTTCATTATTTAACTGAAGTCCTTCAGGTGAAGTTGAAAATTCACACTAATTCCCCTATTCTATACCTTCTTGACTTTGAAACATTTAACCATGTGTCACGCTCTCCTCCCTTATATTTTGTCCTGCTCCTTTTTCCTTTCATTTTATGGATCTCAGTTCTCCTTCTTCTTACCTTATTGCTCCTTCTTAGTTTCCGTTGCTGGACCATCACTCATAAAAAAGTTCTAACTCTAAGCATTCCCTAAAGGTTCTGTCCCAGATCCTCTCCACTTATCTCTGCACCAAAATAGTGACCACATCAGCTTCCATGAGCTTATCATTTATACACAAGTACCTCCTAAATCAATGTATTCAATCCTAAATTACCAACTCCCTATTAGACAATTTGAAATGGAAATCCCACAGGGATCTCAAACTCAATATGTCTAAAACAAATCTCATTACTATTTTCCCCAAACACACTCATCTTTCAAATCCCCAATTTGTATCGAGGGTACCACCATCTTTCTAATTACCCAAGCTGGCAACATTTGAGTCATTCTTAATTCTTCACTCCTTCTTACTCTACATATTCCATCAATTGCAAAATCTTTCTCCACGACATGCTTTGAGTCTGTCCATTTCTCTTCACTCAAACCAACAATACTCTACCTTGATTTATCTTCAGAGATACCTCACTACATAGACTAGTCAGATACCTCTCTAGCAAATTCTGCTCCTACCCTTTTCTTCTTCATAGAAAAGAAAAGAAAAATAGAGAGGTAGGAGGAAAAACAGAGAAGTGTAGTAATCTAATTGCCATGGGAGGAAAAAGTATATATAATGAATGGGTTACCAGTAGCATAGCATGGGAAAAATAAGACAAGGGAAAAAATAAAGGCACAAAGATAAACAAAGAGGAGACAAAACTACACCTCTCTGCTTCTGAAATGATTTTTTAAAAGAGAAAATATTAGAGAATCAGAAAAGAAACTGAGAATATTAATAAGTTTGGTGAAAATATGGGCAGCAAAATGAATCCACAAAAATCACAAGTGCTTCCATATAATAATACCAAAATCCAGGAGGTCATAATTGAATGGGAAGTCACATTCAAAATAACTACAAAATTCTTGGATATTTGGGAACAAATTTACCAATATACAAGAAATAGATAGAATTTAAAATATTCCTTGAAAATAAAGAACAACTTAAAATAGTTGAAGTACTATGTAGGGATTGTGCCTGAGCTATGGAAATATAATAAAATGACAATATCACCAAAAATAATTTCCAGATTTAATAGTATACCAATCAAATTAACAAAAGCAAACTCTGCAAGGCTAGAAAAAGGATAAAACTCATTTTGAAGAAAAATGTTTTCTAGAATATCCAGGGAAATAATGGAAAAAGGGAAGGAAGAAAGAGAAAATAGTCCTTCCAAACTTTAAATAATAACACAACAATCATTTAAGTAATTTATTACTTCATTAAACAATAGAAAAAAAAAGATAGATGGAACAGTATATATAGGGAGGAATTTTAAAAAATTAACTCAAAACCCAAAGCATAAATTATATAGGAAAGTATTGCCTGTAGGATTAGAATTGCTGGACAAATTGGAAAGCAATCTGGTTTAGATTTAGGCCAACATCTTTTCCTATACTCCATAATAAATTCAACATGAATACATTACCTGAATATTAAAGATTGTACCATAAAAACAGGAAAAGTGGATCATATGCTTTCCATAGCTATAGGCTGGGTGTAGAATCTTAAGTGAACAAGACATATTGGTAAATATAAAATATAAACAATCATTATTAATTACATGAAATTAAAAATCTTTTCCACAAGCAAAATTAATGAAACTAGTATAAGAAGGGACAGTGGTAACTAGAAAAAAAATCTTCATACAAGATACCTCTGATCAGAGTTCCATATTCAGGATATAAAACAGAGATATATACAAAAAAATTACTCCCCCAAAGATATGAATGGGTTCTCAAAATTTTTTAAACTGTTAATAACTATGGAAAGGAACATCCTAAATCACAAATAATAAGAGAACTGCAAATGAAAATAATCTTCAGATTTTACTTCATACCCCCAAAATAGGCAATGATGCAAAAGAACAGAAATAATCAGGGTTAGAGGTATTACAGAAAGATAGGCATACCAATTCCTTATTGGTAAAGCTGCGAAATGGTCCAACCATTCTGGAAAGCAGTTTAGAATCATGCAAATAGAGTGAATAAAATGTCCATATCTTTTGATCCAGACAGTGCACTGCTAAGAAAATACTCCAAGAAAGAAACTGACAAAAAACAAAGGCCTTATTATCTGCCAAAATATTTACAGCAGCACATTTTGTGGTAGCAAAGAACTAGAAACAAAGTAGGTGTCCATCAGTTGGAGAATGGCTAAACAAATTGTGGCAAATGACTATAATAAAATATTATTGTGCTGTAAGAAATGATGAATATAATGAATTCAGAAAAAAAAACATGGAAAAGTTTATATGAAGAGATTTAAAGTGAAATTGACAGAACCAGTCAAGAGACAGATATGACCACAAAAATGTAAACAGAAAAAAAGAGAGAGAATAATGAGAAAACAATCAAAGCTGGATGTTGTAAAATTATGACCAAGCTTGTGCCCAAAGAAGAAATGTGATAATCCCTCCCCTATGCTCCCTGGCAGAAATGGGGACTTACAGTATTTAACATTGGGGTTTTTCTATATGTTGATTATTTTTGTTGAACACCCCACCTTCCTCTACTTTGTTAGTGTAAGGAAGGACTTTCTGGGAAGGAATGCAGAGAAGGCTATAATATGAAATTTAGCTGACATCAAAACAAAACCTATCAATAAAAATGTATGGTATTTTTTGTTTTTTCATTTTAAATTTAAACAAATGCTTTATTAACTTCTGTTTTACATCATTCATTTTTGCCAGATTTTGAGTTACAATCATTTTCCCTCCCTGTTTTTCCCCTACCTACCCTCCCAGAACAGCAGTCCTGCAAGACATCGCTTCCTCCAATCTGCTCTCTCCCCTATCCTCTCCCACACCCCCTTCAACCTCTCCATTAGAGGAAGGTGAATCTTTGTGTCCCAGTGCCTGCACATCTTATCTCCCAATTACAAGCAAAAGAGTATTAATAATAGTATATATATATATATATATATATATATATATATATATATATATATATATATATATATCTGAAACATTTAATCTTAAGACCTCGAATTTCAGATCCATTTCCCTTCCTCCCCATACTTGCTTCCTCCAGGGAGATAAGTAATTCAGTATATTTGTCATGTCTAGCTATGCAAAACACTATCACATGTAGATATATTGTACAAGGATGCTTAAATTCCCTCCCCCCCATCCCACCCCCCACCTGGTCCATTCCCCACTTGATCCTGTCCCTCTTCCATAGTGGGCACCTCCAACCTCCCCTCCCACCAAGGATGCCCTCCCATCCATCATCCCTCCTCTCCTCCCCCTCCCCCCCATTCCGCTGCAGGTTGAGATGTCCCACCCAGTATGTACATTACTCTCTCCCTGAACCAAACTCAATGAGAATGTGGCTTCACCTTTTCGCCTTCCTATTTTTCCCCTCCCCTGCAACCACTTCCCCTTGCTTCCTCTACATGAGATAGTTTACCCCACCCTGTCTCTCCCCATCTCCTCCTGCCACTTTCCTCTCTCACCTCACAACTTCACCCCTTGAGTATCCTCCCTTCCCAACAAATTCAACATATGCCCTCTATCCATATATAACTGTAACCATATACACACACATTCACATATGTATTCACATGACCATACACCCTTCTTCCATTATTTTCATAGTGAGAAAGATTTCCTCAGTCACAGTTATTGTTTTTTCATATAGGAATGTAAATAGTTCAACTTTGATAAGTTCCTTTTGATTTCTTTTCCCTGATTACCTTCTCAGGCATCTCTTACTTCTTGTGTCTGGATGTCAAATTTTCTATTCAATTCTGGTTTTTTCCTCAAGAGTGCTTGAAAGTCCTCTATTCCACTGAATGACCATATTTTCCCCTGAAACAAAATACTCAGTTTTGCTGGGTAGGTGACCCTTGGGTTCAGTCTCAGCTCTTTTGCCCTCTGGAATATCATATTCCATGCCCTTCGATCCCTCAGTGTAGAAGCTGCCAGGTCCTGTACTATTCTGATTGTGTTTCCACAATATTGAAATTGTTTCTTCCTGGCTGCTTGTAGTATTTTCTCCTTGATCTGGGGATTCTGGAACCTGGCTATAATATTCCTGGCAGTTTTCTTTTTGGGATCTTTTTCAGGAGGTGATCTGTGGATTCTTTCAACCTCTATTTTGCCCTCTGGATCTAAAACATCAGGCAATTTTCCTTGAGAATTTCTTGAAGGGTGATTTCTAGGTTCTTTCTTTGATCATGGCTTTCAGGTAGTCCAATAATTTTTAAATTGTCTCTCCTGGATCGATTTTCCAGGTCAGTGGTTTTTCCCATGAGATATTTCACATTGCCTTCTAATCTGTCATTTGTTTGGATCTGCTTAACAGCATCTTGATTTCTCATAAAGTCACTAGCTTCCATTTGCTCCAGTCTAACTCTGAAGGAATAAATCTCCTCAGTGGGCTTTTGAGATTCTTTTTCCATCTGGCAAATTCGACTTTTTAAGGCATTCTTCTCCTCATTGCCCTTTTGCGCCTCCTTTGCCATTTGAATTAGTCTATTTTTAAGGTGTTATTTTCCTCAGTCAGGCTGTTGACCCTCATTTCATACTTTTCCTGCATCCTTCTCATTTCTCTTTCCAATTTTTCCTCCACTTCTCTTATTTGATTTTTAAAGTCCTTCTTAAGGTCCTCTATGTCCGGCAACCCGCTCATGTTTTCCCCTGGGCCTTTTGGAGCAGGACTTCTGACCTCACAGTCCTCTTCCCACTCCATGCTTCGACCCTCCATGCCCCCAAAGTAGGAGTCTAGGGTTGCATTTTTCTGTTTAATTTGTTTCCTTTGCCTTGGCATGTTGCCACTTACTTACTTGACTTTTGGGCTTGTTGCCACACTATGTCTTTGTTTCCAGATAGGGGAATTTTCATCCAGAACGTGTGGGGGGCCAACTTCCCTTTCTGGCAAGATGGAAACCCACCCACAACCTCCACCCCAGATCACAATCCACATCCAGGGAGGTTAAAGCAAGAGAGATTACCCCCCAAGACTGATCACTGGATCTCCCTACAGTTCGCAGGCCAGGAGCTGGAGCTGCCTCTGAAAACTACAAAATGGCATGTCTCCTCAGCAGCTTCTAGCCCCCAGGGGAGGAAGCCGATGCATTCCCCAAATACTGGTCCAAAAGTCCATAGGGCACTAACCTCTCACTTTGTCCTAGGCATGTCTATGTTGATAATTCTGGAATTGCCACAGCTGCTGATGTTCTGGGGTCTCTCCAGCCAGTTGCTGGCCCTGCCGCCTTGGGGCTAAAATCTCAACTCAGGTGGACTGGACCTGTGCTCAGATCTCTGTGCACTGCGCGGTATTGGCTCCCAGACCACTGCGCTCGTCCTTCCTGCAGGGCTGCTGGGCTGTCCTCAGTAAGAGGTTAGCTTCTCTGTGTCGTTCTGTGTGTGCTGGGGCTCCAGAAGTTGTTCAGAGTCCCCTTTTACATAGTTTGGAGGAAATCTGGGGGCAGAGTGACTTGGACGTGCTGTTTCTACTCCTCCATCTTGGCTCCGCCTCCCAAAAATATATATTTTTAAAAAGAATGAAAATTAATGGTCCAGAGAGGGAAAAGCTTCCAAAAATAAGTCCCAGAAAGAAGTAGGAGGGCATTGGAGCAAGTGAGGGATTAGCTTTGATGAAGAATAGAACTATATTTTCTGTAGGAGAAAAGACAGGGTGATGATGCAGAGAAGTTTTGAGAATAGGAATTAAGGTAACTCATGTCATATCTTTAACTTTTCAGTGAAATTAGGTCATCTGGGGTGTGTGTGTGTGTGTGTGTGTGTGTGTGTGTGTGTGTGTGTGTGTGTTGGAGGGGTAGTACAAGCAATAAAGGACAATGTGGACATGAAGGTCATTAGAGAGGAAGATAGAGATATTCTGAGATTAGGGACACAGAAGGTTCTTCAATATGAAAGATCATATCCCTGTGAATGACAGTATGGGTTGTGTATGGTGTTTTGAAGATCAGATTATGCATTGTAAGTAACCTTACATATTATATAGTTCAACATTTTTAAATGACATTTTTTAAAGATATGGAAAAGATTTTTTAAAGATATGGAAACCGAGGCATGGAGAGGTTAAGTGGCTTGTCTGAGATCATGTAAATAGTAAGCTTCAGAGGTACTCTGAATCTAGTTCCTTTGACTCCAGAGTCATCACCCATTCTAATGTACCAAGCTGGTTTCTCATGTCATCTACTATAAGGAAAATGTTTCATAAACTGTAAAATGTTATATAAACATAAGTTATTAATGTGATTACAATGTGAAAAGTACCCTAGAAAGCGAGCACACAAAATGCCATGGGATTAGAGTGTCCACATTCATTTACCCAGTATTTTGTTATTTGAAAATTAAACTCCAATGTGGATTTATCTCTCCTACTGCATTTCTGCCTGATATCACTCCTATATCTTCTCTAATTTCCCATTATCTGGAGCACCCTTGCAGTCATCTAAGTAATAGCAATGTTAAAACAAACTATAGGTCTAACAAAGCTAGAGATGACATTATTCACCAGAATGGAATTAATAAACCAAAATAAACCTGTCCTCTATAAGAGAATGCCCCAGCAGGTAGCTTACTAATGAAAACAATGTTTTCCAAATGGTCGTGCTTTTCAAAGTTTGGACAAAGGGTTCTTCTTTTAGAGTATGTGAGAAGACAAAATTATCTAGGTGGCTCCAAGCCTCCTTGGACTATATGAAGCTGAGATACAGGTTGAGGACAATTTCCCCCCTCCTATATCCCCTTCCCAGTTGGAAATGTGGTCAGAGTATAGTGTGAAACTTTAACATAACTAATTGGGGTAAATATTAAGCCAATGCATGGGAAATTAACCACCAAAGTCTCATTTACATTAATAGGATTTGCACAGCTAATTCCCTCCCCATTGTGTGCAATATTACTTCATAATGTTTATCCTGACATGGCACAACATCTAGCAGGAAACAATGTATTAAGGGCAGAAGGGCAGGGTGTTCTATTGGTTATGGTACTGAGGACTGGGGACTCATTATACTCAGTATCAAATCTCTTTCATGCTTCCTCAGGGAACATGCTAGCTATCTTTGACCAGGCTACCATGTTCTCTTCTTCTCTCATATTTCCTGAAGCCCTAGATCAAGGGTGATTGATGCAAACTTCCTAACAGATGTATATAGTCCAGCAGAGACAGGAATAGATAACAGTGTTTTACTTTGCATTTGGTTCACTTGTATGGTGCAATGATAACAAGCTAGCTTCAGAGTCAGGGAGACCTGAGTTTGAATCTTACCTCTATCACATCTGGAATACAGGACCCTCAGCAAATCCTTTAATCTCTCAGTATTTTAGGCAGCTCTTGAATCTACAAATTGGGGTAAAACAGGTATCAATTTGAATTGGAAAAGAAAATTCCTAACCTGGGAGCTCCCAACACCATTGAAAGTATGATTTCATCTCCACTTCATACTGCTCAACCATTTCCTCCATTCATTTGAGGTTACTAGCACCCTTATGTTACTCCTGAGTCACTTAGGTTCCTCTGCACCTATGGGCTCCTGAAACTAACATCTTGTAACTTGGGGATATCTAGGAATGTCTAGAAATATAGACTTTTAGACTCTGAAACTATCTTGTAATTATTGATTTAATTTTCCCTCATTTTACTGATGGCATAAAGGAGAGAGAGAGCTTAATTTATCCAAGGTTAAAAGTAGACAAGCAAAAAGAAGCAAACAAGTACACAACAGAACAAGACTCTCTGACCCTCAGCTGTCTGCTTCTTTCCAGTGTACCCCCACTGTCTCTTCTCCTGTTCTTTGGTCACAAACTCAACCCTAACTTAAACCGACTATTTTGCTAATTTGTACCTTTGATGAGAATGTGCAGCAGGTGAGAGAAGATGGAAAATATAAAACAAACCATCACTGCCAGTAGACAAACTTAAACCAAACCTTTCAGCTCTTCCAGTCTGAAGAAAGTCATCATATATTAATTACCTCTGTAAATGACCCAAAGTAATGTTTTAAAATGCACAAAATAAGTGGATTTTTTTTCTTTTTGGTTGTTTTATTCCAGGTATAGAAGTCTTCATGGGTGCTTGACTGCAAAGTCAACTCTTTAAATGATACATAATACCATTTTTAAGGAAGTTGGTACTGTTCACTAAAATAAAAATCCATATTTCTAATGCCAGTATTCTTCTAGTATGTGTTCTAGTCTTCAGAGAGTCAAAGGTCCTTGTGATCCAAAGAGTAATAAGAGATAGTAGATCTGTAGTATTATAAAGCTTGCAAACTACTTTACATTTATTATCCTGTTTAAATATTACAACTTTAAGGGGTGGCTAGGTGGCGCAGTGAGTAGAGCATTGGCGCTGGAGTCAGAAGGACCTCAGTTCGGATCTGGTCTCAGACACTTAATGCACACACAAATAAAAACCTAGCTGTGTGACCTTGGGCAAGTTACTTAACCCCAATTGGCCCTCCAAAAAGCAAAATAAATAAACAAATAAATAAATATTACAACTTTAAGAGATTCATTATGATTATTTCCATTTTACAGATAAGGAAACTGAGGCTAAAAACAATTAGGTGATTTTCCGCAGTTCAGAAAACTAGTAATTATCTGTGGAAGGATTTGAACATCAGGTCCAAATCCTCTACCCACTATGCCACCAAATTGACCCAACTGGAAGATTTATAGAATGTTTAAGTAGTGAGAAATATAGAGCCATGAATGACTTGCTTGGAAAAAGCATAATGGAAATCAGTGGTATATCCAATATCTACTAGGTTTGACTGGCAAAAGAGATGGCCTGCAGGAGCAGGAATGACAGGGGGCAGCCTAAGTGTTGTACTGGTACCTACATAATGGTAAAAGCCTGAAAGAAGGTCTGTAGCACAAAAGGTGGGGCCCATATTGAGGATTTTCTGGTGAACATGGGTAAGAATCTCATAGGATGAAAATGCCTAAAGGGACTGAAATCTGAACTCTTGGATGAAATGTTTACATCAATGAGATTCCATTGAACTAATAGATCCACTGACACATTGAAATGAAAATCAAAAGTGAATTGAATAGTCTTTCTGCCTTTTAATTCTTCCATTCCTTCCATTCCTTCCTTCCTTCCTTCCTTCTTTCTTCCTCCTATATCATTCAGTTTATCTATCTTTCTAATATATATTCTAATAATATATAATATATATATAAAAATTATATATTCTAATAATATATAATATATTCTAGTAATATATAATATATTTATAGCCTATTCTGATAGGCTATAAACTCCTTGATGGCAAGGACCATCTTGTTTTTATATTTGTATTTCCCACACTGTAAAGGAAGTGTTTCATAAATGTACCTGGAATGTAGTTGATTCTTAATATATGCTTGAGTGAGCAGCACTTCAGAGAGTCACAGTATTTTTTTTTCCTGTTGACACTACTGTTACTCATACAAATCACAACTACTACCTTTATTTTGTTTGTTTTTGTTGGAAATGCATTTATTTTTCTTCAAATGGTCTTCTTCAAGCAATAAATAAAAACCACTGAAGAAACAGAAATGATAAGCAGAAAACACAGCAAAATCCAAAGGAGATACACCACATAGGCACAGCAGACACAAGACACAGTCTTCCTTTGCAAGAAGTGGGAGGCTATTTACAAACTGAGGAGGAAAGTATAACTACTACCTTTGTAATGATCATGAGTTGTTTGTGGTGGTCAATTCAGAACACAAAGAAATTCTTTGAATTTAGGTTCATTCATTCCATAATCAGCCCCACACTCTATCTTTACATATTGGTAGGAAACACTAGTGTTTGAGTTCTAGCTAGTGAAATGCCCATGCTATAATGAGCCACAGGTGCCAGCCTGATTTCACAGGAAACATCTAATGGAACCAAACTGTAAGTAAATGTATATGTGAATGTGTGTGTGGTTCTGAAAGAAATTAATTTTATATTCTGAATGAAAAGTCAGAAAATGCGACTGAAAATTTAAGTCAAAAAACTCTTTTTGCCTCAATACTTGTTATTGGGGGGGGTGAGTATACTTTAATGTCTTAGGTGAACCCAGTGACCATGACTAAATCTTCATTTGTTGGCTAAGAATCTTAAAGATCCTTGGTGTCATCAATTAGCCTTATATTTATCTGGTATGTACCAATTTATAGTTAAACATATATGTGTGTATATAGTATAAACATGTGTATATATAAACACATATGTGTGTATATATGTATATGTGTTTGGGAGAGAGGGAGACGGAGGGAGAGAGAGAGAGAGAGAGAGAGAGAGAGAAATTTCTCCTTTCTTCCTTTGCAGCCCCAATGATAAGCACAGTGCCTGGTACATGGTCAGTGCTCAGTAAATGCTTACTGAATGACTGATTGATAGAATTGCCATTTACTAAGCTGGGGAAAAGAGATAGGGATGGTGTAGTAGATTATGCTGAAATTCCGGAGAAACACGTTCTGCTTTAGAAAGATATGGGTGAAGGTTTCACTATATATCTTTAGTACTTTCATAGGCCTTTCCACTACTGTTTCCTCAGTCTCTGCCTGAGCTCTTTTGTCACTGATTTCACTCTTTGTTTGGCGTAAAGTTTGTTGAACTGCTTTACCTCGTTCAGTCACGTGGCCCTCCAGACTAATGTAATGGAGTCTGGTTCTTTTACTGGAGCATCCCAGAACCAAAGCACGCTTCCAGGAAGTAAGAGCCAGCTTCTTCTAGTTAGCTCATTAAAACTCTGGGACACTGCACAGTTTACTAATTTCTAATCCTCCCCTCCCCAGAAGCTTTTGTCTGTGAGCAACCCTCAGGTGCCAAACACACTGGCTGATGCTTCCCTCCAATCTCCTCTCCCCAACTCCCTTTATCTTCTGCACAAGTTGGATATGCATATCTGAGGCCAAAACTTGGCTCATCATCAACAGCCCCTGTAAAGGGATCTGATCAGTCTGCCCGGGAGGCTTTCTAATTGGAGGCTTATGGTAATACAATTGTTCCCCACCTGCAAGGCATTTCTAGTTACTCCAAGGCTTATGGGACAGAGAAAGAGGTTGATGGACAGCTAGTCCCAGCTCAACCTCTTCTCTTTGTAGAGGGCCCAAGGTCAGCCTGCTTGGCAACCCCGTGGCTCTAAATTGGTGTCTGTTACAATCAGTGTTGCAGGGTCAGCATCTCCTTTCTGCTTTTGTCTTGTTCCTAGAATGTGTCACCAGATACATTGCTCTGTTTCCACATGATCAATGCGAAATAGAAGGGAGAAAACTCAAATTCCCTTGTCACTGACCAGACTTTTAGTGGGATGGGGCAGGGAGGGGGGAGGGTGAGAGTATGCTTGCCTTGGAAGTGAAAATTAGTGAGCTGAAATAGTATGAATGCGATGGAAAGAGAAAAGAGGACCAGAAGGAAAAGAAGATAGCTCAAAATGAAGGAGGTTGTGTTGTGTAAATGCAGCCATGAAAGCTGAATTGCAGTCCTGGTTCTGCCAATAACTATCTGTACAACTTTTGGCCAATTTCTTTACTTCCCTGGCTCTCAGATTTCTCATCTACAAAATTAGAAGTTTGGAATGAATGTTCTTTAATGTTCCTAGGGCATCTAGGTGGCACAGTGGAAAGAGTGCTCCTCCTGGAGTCAGGAAGACTCTTCTTCGTGAGTTTAGACCTGGCCTCAGACACTTATTAACTGTGTAGGCAAATCGTTGAACCCTGTTTGTCTCAGTTTCCTCACCTCTAAAATTAGCTGGAGAAGAAAATGGTAAATCACTTCAGTATCTTTGCCAAGAATGGAGTCACAAAGAGTTGGACACAACTGAATGATGTTCCTTTTACCTTTGACATTCTGTCTTTAGGGTTATGTTCCTTTCCTCTTCCTCTCCAGCTTTTTTGACAACTTCAGTATACAGAATTATCACTCTGATAACCCTTTTTGTTAACCTCAAATTCTATGAAATTCTGTTCCACTCTATCACCACCAGCCATACCTTAGAACCATCACCCTTATAATTTTCCACTTTCAAGACGCTGAACTGAAATCACTAAACCGAATCTTCTGATGGTACTTGTCCCTTCACCTCTTCCATTACTTCATGTCTCCACATTCTTCTTCTTGTTATATCTGATCCCTTTCTTTTCTGACAGTCTTTTATACCTGTCCTGATTTCATTTACTATTCTTTTCCAACTAGACTCCAGAATCATCTGTTTCAACACTTCTTTGGCTTCTACCTTAGAATCCCTCTGCTCCTTGACTTCCTGCTGTTCTTTCCTGATAATTTGAAATCCTCAGTGACCTCCACAATCTGTCTTTAATGCTCATACTAGATGAAGTCATGAAACAAAATTGAATTCAATGTTAGACGTTCTGAGTTTGACATGCCTTTACAACAACCAAGTAGAGATGCTTAGCAGCTATTTGGTGATTTAGGGCCAGAGCTCAAGAGAGAGATTAGGCTGGGAATTATCTTCATAGACATGACCCTTCAGAGCTGATAAAAAATACCAAGAAATATTTCAGAGAAAGAAGAGAAGATGACTAGAAAAAGGCCTTTGGGGATAAACACACTTAGGATATAATTGTCCAGAAGAGTAGAGTGAGAAACAGCGGCCAAATCGGACCAAAACCAAGAGAGAATAGTGCCAAGAACACTGAGACCAGAGGTAGCATTCATTAATGTCAAGAGAGAAAGCAATCAGCATTTGTATGGCGGCTACTATGTGCTGGGAGCTGTGCTACAATCTTTACAAATGTTATCTCATTTGATCCTCAGGTAGGTGGGGTAGGTGCTATTTTTATCCCCATTTTAGAGTTGAGGAAATGAGGCAAACAGAGGTTAAGTGATTTGCCAAGGATTATACAGCAAGTAGGTTTCTAAGGCTGAATTTGAACTCAGGTCTATCCAGACTCTAGGCCCAAAGCTGTATCCCCTGCACCAATTACAATTGCCTCAAAAACTATAATTAGTTTAAGAAGGATGAGGATGGAAAATATGAGAGCAGTATCTGCGAAATGATTGGGTTAGAAGCCAGATTTCCAGGAAATTGAGGAGGAATTAGAGGTAAGAAGTATAGTTAATTCTTCCTCCCAGCCTCCTCCCCCAGATTATGACTCTGAATTAGAGGAGAGATATGTAACAGGAAAATAGCTTTAGGGAGAGCTATGTTTGGTTGAAAGGTTTGATTTGTTTTTAGAATGGTAGAGGTCTGGATATGTATGCAGGCTTCAGGGTAATAGGTTTTACATAGGAAAAGGAATGATTATGAGGGAGGAGGGTGGTGATGATTGACAAGGCAAGCTCTTAGATGTGAGAGTGTGGAATTAAGGGTGAAAGTAGAAGGCTTAGCCTGACAAGGAGAAGAATAATTTCCTCCTCCAAGACCACAATAAAGGACAAAAGAGTAGATGTTGATATCTACAGGTTTGGAGGTATAGAATGGTGAGAAGAGAAAGCTCATAATGGATTACATCTATTTTTCAGTAAAGTAGGAAATTAGGTCTTTTGCTAAGAAAAAGGTGGAGGCAAAGAGGTTTGGATTTAAAGCTAGTTTGGAATAATCTTTGTGGAGAGTAAGATAGAGAACCAATTGGTGAAGAATACATTATTCTGTCTAGTGACCAGGGATCATTTGAGATCAGATAATATTTTTTTTTCATAGTAGACTCATTTAGCCCAGTGATGTGACTTCCTGAAGCAGCTTATAGAAGAAGCAAAAGAAGAGTAGGGTGAAGCCAAATTAAAACAAATAAACAACAATAGCTATAGGATAAGAGAGCAAGGGAATAAAATACTGTGGAACATAGAGTTACACTAATTATGGGGTAAGTGTAAGACATGGCTGAGTGATATCAGTAAGGAAAAGATTTGGAAGGGCCATCAGGATTAAGGAGGATGCCTACCTGGCCTAGTGTTTTGAGGGCCAAGAGAGATGATAATGGAGAGAGAGATCAGGTATGCAATGTCTTCAAAGGGAAACCAGTAAAAGGATGATGTCTAAAAGGAAAGGAAGTCTATTAACAATAGAATGGGGTCAAGGGACACAATAGAAAAAGTGAGAGGAGAAGAATAGGATTGGGAAGGCATATAATGGCTTTGATAAGAATGAAAAGATGGAGAATTGTATCAGGGGATTTAAAAAATATATGTATATATCACCCTCCTCCTTTCAGGCAGCCAGTGCTCTTAATAATAGTAGAAAGGATGAGTCAACTAAGTGGTTCAGTGAATAGAGCACCAGCCCTGTAGTGAGGAGGACTCAGAGACTTGACACACTTATTAGCTGTGTAACTTTGGGTAAATCACTTAGCCCCCAAATGCCTTGCCTTCCCCCCTCCAAAAAAAACCAAAAACAAAAATAGTGGAAAGGAAAAAGTGGGTTTTTGCTAGCTATGTGAGGGGGAAATAGTGGGTGTAGAAGATAGAGTTCTGGACATAGAGTGAGGCAAACCTAAGTTCAAGTCCTGTCACAGACATTTACCAGGTATGATAATAGCACCTACCTCATTGAGTGTAAGGATCAAATGAGAAAACATATAAAGAGCTTTGAAACCTTAAGAGTTCTATATAAATGATAGCTATTATTATTATTACTCCTTCCCTTACTGCTCCTCCTGCTGCTCCTTCTCCTGTTGTTACTACTACTACTACCACCACCACTACTTCTACTTCTACTACTACTACTACTACTACTACTACTTCTTTAGCTATTACTAGTACCCCAACTATATCACCACCATCATTATATTAGGGTTCTCATCCTAAAGTATTTCCTGAGCTCTAATTATTTTCTTCTGCCACAGCAAAAAGATACGTTCTCCTTCCTTAAATTTGTTATACCATTTTATCTGGACCTCTTATTTTTCCTTATCACATTCTAACCTGCATATTACTAATTTGACTATATCTATAATTGCCCTTCATGTACAGTAAGCTCCTTGATGTTTGGGACTATGTCATTTTTTACCTCTGTATCTAAAAAAGCTAACCCAGTACCGTGCACTCAATTGGCATGTAGCAAATATTTGAATTGAACTAAACTGTTGTTTGCATCAATTGGCATACCATTCATCAATTTCAAGGTTAACGTAGTGAACCCCCTTATCAGGCTCATGTAGGAAAGCCAGCATAACATCAAATGATAGGCTTTCTATGATAGAAGGTAGGAAAGAGATGTTCCTTGTCATAATGTATCAAGGAGACATGATTTGATCCATTCTGTGACCAAATCCTTAAGTAAATAAAGTCATTTAATGATGGGACTTTCGTGTATTTTTAAGCAAGGTCATCCTGTCATAAAAATCATGAAGTAGGTAAAGCTCTCGTTGTTGCTTTTAAAGTTGCTTCTGTTTCCAATTTCTCCTTCTCCTTGTTTTCACAATCCCTTTCTTCACAGGGAAGCCTAGCCCTAGCCCCTTCCCAGAGACCTTTCTTGTTGTGCCCTGAATTGATATGATCTCTGAGGATTTTCTCCCATCTTCAAAGTTTACCTCTTCTTTGTCCCATTACTTTGGTATTTGAAGCTCATTCCTTGCCCCCTTGTAAAATAAGTCACCTTTTTTAGTAACATCTAACACTGGTTTTATGTTGCTACATTTCCCAGGGGTATTTGAATTTGATCAGTAATACTGTGCTGCTAGAAGAGGTGATAATACCCATGTGAATTAAATTCTCAACAAAGGCAAGTATTTGGATGAAAGCTCCATCAGACTTTTGATTTGTGCCATGATATCCAGTGTGCACTTAAGTGAAAGAGGAAGAATACTGAAGTTTGTATTTCAATTGTGATCACAAAGAAATTGGGAAAAGAGGAAATAGCTATATTTTATTTTTTTGGAATGATCAACTGTCTTTATTAGTTAAAGACAAAAGATAGAAGAGATGTAAGCAAAAATATCTCCCAACTCCTTTTGTGTCTACAAGACAACCTCCCCTCAAAAAATTAAAAGGAATAAGTCTCTTGGTTTATGAGTGGTTCTGGATGTTACATAAAGGCAAGCAATGTAACATAAAATATTAAGTAACCCTAATACTGACCAGGAAAATTTATAGAGTCTGAAGTATGGGTTTTAAATCACATCCACTGATTACCTATGCTTCTTTCTCTCCACTGTGTTTCTCTGAGGGTTCTGAGTCATTACACTTTGTTTCTTAAATGTTGTACAGATGCTAAAAGCTTTCTAAAATTGAGAAGGCTGTGTGAAGTGGATTTTGTTCCTCCGAACATCCCTACTTAAGTTGCCATGTTTCCTTTCCATTGTCTTTTGGATGGGTGGGTGGGGAGTGTTGAGGGTGGAAAACTTTCAATTATGTAAAAAGAAAATGCAGAACCAACAGTTTTCTTTTTGTTTTCTCACTTATTTAGTCAGTAAATTTATCCTAAGCATGACTATGTACAAGGCACAGTGGCAGTGGTAGATTAAAAAAAAAAAAGATTAAATCAGTGCCATCAAAGATATTCCATTCTAGCTACATCATGCACACCTACACATAATCACAAACATACACACAACTAAGTTTTTAAGTTATGTGATAAATTTCTTAAGTGAAATAAACACTTGTCAAATGAATGAATAATTCTATAATATCATTTGCCAAAGAGCATACCAAATCATAAGTCCACCAAACTATAGTCACCAAAAGAATGACTATCTGAAGTCTTTGTCACTATCCTGGAGTTTCTACAAAACCTTGATTGCCTATTTTATATTTCAAGCTGCAGGTCCCAAGAGACATCCTAGACCTAACATATCTAAAACTAAACTCACTGTTTACCCCTAAATCCTCCCTTCTTCCATACTTCTCTATTCCTGTTAAAGGCACCTTTTTCCTTTCAGTGTTTCAGGTTCATAATCTCAGCTTTGTCCTTAACTCCTCTCTCTCCCTCACCTCACATATACTATCACTTGTCAAATCCCAGCATTTCATGTCTTGTATATATCACCTATATATAGGTTTCTTCATATATAAAATTAGTCACTTTCATTTTATATAAATAGATAATATATAAAACTAGTTATATATATACATATATAGTTTTATATATAGTTATCTATATAGTTTTATGTAGATAACTATATATGTATATAACTATATGTGTGTATATATGTGTGTGAATGTGTGTGTGTATGTGTGTATGTGTGTATGTACAAGATACTAAGGTCCCTTCCAGATCTAAATCTATGGTCCTTTAGATTCAATAACTACTACCATGTGTCACTTGAGTAGACTTGTATTTTTATGTGTTGTTTTGAATTTTAAATACAATTGATTATATAATTGAATGCATGAGGTTCATACACATGTGAATTTGTGATCATGTAACTTACTATTGAAAGAAAAAAAATAGACCTCTGGGCTAATGTTATATATTGCCTTGGGAGAGCTGTTATTTTAATACTTTAATTCTGGAAACAGATATTTTAATGCAAATCATCATATCTCAAATAGAGGAAATTCAGAAGCAATTAGAAAAAGACAGCATCAAGTTGGTCACTTATTCCCAGAATACATAGTTGAGACAGGCAAAGGTAGACCAGCAATAGTCACTGGACCAATAGATGCACAGAGATCATTAATACAAAATGGAGAGCATTGGATAGGAGATGACAATGGAATCTTTAGAGTGACATATGACTATGCACATGGAGCAAAAGATGAAGAAACTGAAGTAATTGATTCAGGAAAGACAGTTGAGGATGCATACTGGATGCGAGGGCAAGCATCAAACACCAAATCATCATGGTGGCAGAAAAGCATTGGAGGAGATGCAAACCAGGGACCACAACGCACCAACCCTTCAGGAATAGGAACAGCATCACTCAACCCATACAGAGTAAATACTTACAACAGCTTCACTGGAGTAGACACAATGGGTCCACTATATCTCTTCGATTCAATATACCATAAAAGGGGACATTATGATGATGGACCAAGGCTAAAAACAACAGCTCCATTTATATGTGAGAATAACCCTCCAGGACAAATATTCCTAAGACTTACACCACAGTACACAAACACATTTGAACAGAACAACATAACAAACACCAAAATCAACACATTTGCTTCATTCTACTAGAGAGGAAAGTTAAGGATAAAAGGGAGACTTCAAGCACCAACCACATTTAACCCAACAACATTTGACATGGACATCATTAACTTCAAAGGATGGATACCTGACATCAAGGGAAGAATAGCATTCCCTGCAATGTTCCCTTCTATGCTTACTAACATAATAAAATATACTTGCTTACTAACCATTTATATCAATAAAATGTGCCATGTTTAAGCATTGTCTGATCTCTGTCCATTTCTTCTGACTATTGCAAACCACCTAAGCATCTAGGATGCGTTGAATAAGGGTGGGTGGGGATGCCAATGCAAGGCCCATATATAAGGCCCATCCACACAAACTAAGCAACCAATTAATGCCGACTGGTAGGAGAGAGAATTTTTTGCAGGGCTAACTACCTTGTGTACCTCAAATCATACTGGGATAGCAAAAAAAGAGCAATAGATGTGAATTTTAAAGACTTGCATTTAAACCCTATCTATATCAATTTATTATCTCTATGATTTGGGGTAAATTATTTGAACTTTTAGTTTCATCTATAGAAATGAGATTAGACTAGATCAGGGGTTGGCAAACGATGCCCAAAGGCACTGCCAGATTGGTTTTATACCAGAGATCTAAGAAGGATTTTTACATTTCTAAATATGAAAAAAATATTTTAAAATGTTAAAAACAAAAAACACCTTATAGGAGAAGTGGACAAAGTTATTCTCTGCAGATGAGCCCCAGAGATTGACTTCATCAAGTTTCCTGAGTTTTATTGCTTCCAGTGAGCCTCCTCACCTCCATACCTTAATATCTCTTAACAAACCCCGTGCTATTGCATTATAGACTTCCCTGATATGTTTGTGTAACCCATAGACCTTTCTCTCCTTAGAAACAGCCATACCTCAAGGCAAACGGACTCTGTCTTATTCTGTACCAGCCATTTTGCTATGAGCGATCTCTAGTGAATTGTAAGACCTGTGATAAAAACTATTGTCCTTCAGTGTCTCCCTTTCACCTCTTTATGGTACAAGAAGGCTTAGACGCTGAAGGGGATAGATTCCAGATTCTTGGGAGAATTCTCCTCCCTGTCTGGTCAAACTGAGATGGGTAGATTTCTTCAATTTAGTGAGACTAATTATACTTAGAGGATAACTCCCATTTATCTATATCCTATAACTAATAATAAACATTTTTTCTAACAAGTATACTATTTCTTTTGTACAACCACCTGTTTTATAATAGTTATCTTTGTTTCCTTTGTTTCATGCAATGTTACTCTGAATAATGTTTAGCTTATGAATGCTGCACAAAAAATTTGTATATAAGGAAGCTTTTATGCCAGGATCATTTATATGCCATCCAAATATGTATCTACCCTTGCTCTTCAATGACTCTTTAGTGCTATCATCTGTCTCCAACCTCAAGAACCCAGACATGTAAGTATCCTCTTAGATCCTCCCTCCCCCCAAGAAAAATTCCACTATAAACCATTTTTAGCTTTATGCAAAAACCACTGGATTAGATGATACATGTGTTGTGGACTGGTTTTCAAGGTAGAACGATATGAATTTATATCCAGAATCCTACTCCTTACCACCCATATGGTTTTGGGCAAGGCACTTGGAGTCTATGGGTCCTGGTTTGCTTATCTAAAATCAGGAGTATAGACTAGAAAACCTGTAAAGTCAGTTTCCTCTTTTAACCTGTGGCTCTAAAACATTATGATCCTAAGTGGTTCTAGTTTGCCTGTGCATTAAGGTAAATTCTTCTTCAACATTTTTAGTTTTAAATAATTCATTTTGTTTGTTCCTTGAATGCCTCTAGGTTCAGACAGAAAGTTAGAAATGATCAGAAGTGTATCTGTGGTATCCTGAGACTAAACTTTCATTTTTCAGAGAATACTGAAGCAACACAATGGTTTTGGGAAACTTTGGTTTATTTTTTGGAAGTCACTTTATTTTTCTGATCCCATGTTCTTTAAACTTCACTAATCAATCACAACATATTTATTTCACTCCTACTGTGTGCTAGGCACCATAGATTACAGAAGAGGAAAGAAGATATAGTCCCTACACTCAAGGACAGTATTTAGTTGGGCATAGAGGTCACATACATGAAACAGAAAGCAGCAATATAATAACTGATATTTATGTAACTTATTTTATTCTTATAGCAGCCCTTTGAGATAAATTCTTCAGCAATTATTATCACAATTTTATAGATAGGGTAAACAAAGTTCAGAGAGATCAATTAGTCTTTCTTAATCTCATAACTGAGATTTTAACCCAATTATCACTGCCTCCAAGTCTAGCAATCTATCCACTAAACCACTACCTCTCAAAACATCATACAGTATTAAGAACTGCATTTTTACAGTGTGATAATAAATTATCAATATTGGATGGAGATCAGGAAAAGCAAATTCTGGTTCTGAATCTGCTATTGGGAAAACCATAGCATTTTAGACCATAAGTGTACCTGATCATTAAATGTGAAAGTTATAACAGATGACCTCTAAAGCTCAGATCCACTTTCACATTTCAAAATCTATAACTCTAAGTGCTAAAGGAATTCAGAGAGAAGAGATATTAATGTAGGCTAGACGAGTCAGGGAAAACTTTGTGAAGGTAGAAAAACTTTTTTCTAGGTCCTGAAGGATGGGTAAGATTTGTTTAGAAAAGGGGATGGATATGTGAGAGGCAGTATTTTTTTTTTTTTATATTCACTTAAAAATTTTCAGTTCCAAATTCTTCCTTTCACCTGTCCCCCACCCACTGAGAAGGGAGGCAATATTTCAATTGTACATGGGAATACATGCAAAGCATATTTCCACATTAGCCATGTTGTAAAGCAATCAAGGAAACAATAAAAAGAAAAAAAAACAAAGAAATGCTTCAATCTGCACTCAGAGTTTATCAGTTTAGAGGCAGTATTTTATAAGGAGAGAAGATTATAATTAAATCTATAGAAGCAATAATCACAGAATCTCAAATTGATTTGATGGACCTCAGATGTCTTTTAGTCCAACTAATAATCTGCCCAGCTCCTTATAAACAATTCCAACAAAGGCTCATCTAACTGTAGGCAGGGAACCTACTATCCACAAAGCCCATTCTGCCTTTCAACATCTCTAGCTTTAGGAAGTTTGGCTTCAAGTTATAAAGTAAAAATCTGCCTCCCAACAATTTCCATTCATTGCTCCTACTTCTACCCTCTAGAACAAGCCAGAATAAATTCAATTTCCCTTCCACATGACAACCCTTAAATACCTGGAGAAGGCCATCTAAGTCTTCTCATCCCCAAGCTAAACGACCCTAGATCTTTCAATTCTGTCTCCTAAATATGGTTTTTAAATCTTTTCGTTATCCTGGTTGTTCTTCTCTGAACCTCAGGACTTCCTCCAATTTGCAAGAAAAATGAGGAGACTGGCCACATGGGAGGTGCTTAAAGTTAAGGGGTATTAGGAGATCAGTTCCAGACAAATAAGGTGAAGTCTTCTATCTTCCTGGAGTTTAGATCAAGCAAAGCACCTTAAGTCTCCAGAAAAGACAGCAAGGTGGTAGCCTTGTAACTTTCAGTAGAAAGTACTATTTTAAAGTAAATGAGATTATTTCAGTTTAAACTGGCATAGTTCAGTAGGTTCTTCTTTCAGGGATAGTGCAATGCATGATCTAGTTTAACTGGACTATTTTCCAGTCTTGGCATTATAGAGGAATACATTATGAAATATGAAATAATACAGTTTTTAATGAGGAAAAAACTAATTCTCTCTGTCTCTCTCTATGTCCCTGTCTCTGTCTCTCTGTATCTCTGTCTGTCTCTGCCTCTGCCTCTCTGTCTCTCTCTCTCTCTCTGTGTCTCTCTCTGTGTCTCTATCTCTCTCTCTTCTTTGTAAACTGGAAGGACTTCAACTAATGCTCCATAAAAACTGGCTTAATATACAGTTATTATAAAGCTTCAGATTTTTGACAGATTAAGTGCTATTAAATCACCTTACTGTGAAGGCACTAAAAGGTCACAAGATGAATTAGTTTAGGCTGTCTTCGCTTAGGCTGCAGCAACTGGCTCCTCTTAGACCCCCTCAAAAAAGGAAGGGGGGAGCAAAGAAGAAAAAGGAACTGGAAATTATGACCCTCTAAATGTCTCCAGGATGGGAGACTGTGAAGAATGGCAGTGCCTTGTCAGAAGAGGCAGATGGGTTTTTATCAGCTTGGAGGGCAATTTCCTTCCTCCCCTCCCCCTTTGGTTGCCTGTGATCCATAATACTGAATTCTGCCCTTTAGGAAGAATTTTCCAGTTGACAGACTCAGCAGCCATAACCTATGCCAGCTCTTGAGGAGAGGGGTAAGGGTGGGGGTGGGGAGGACTTCAGTTGGATTCAATATATTTTTTTTTCAACAATATGGTCTCAACTGTTTTTGAATGTCTTTTCTTCCTGTAGTTGTTGCCAGGAGAATCAAAACTCAAATTTATATAGCAGATTGCTGCTCCCCATAAATGCTGTTTTGAAGGTTCTGATAAAAAAGCAATGCATCCCATACATTAAAGATTACTAGGGAGAAAGAAGGGTATGGAACACAGCTAACAGAAGCATGGCAGGCCTGCTCAAGGATTACTAACAGCCATGGTTGTCTCCATAATTTGAAAACAAAAGCAGTGTTTATTTTTCTGCTTTTTACCTGCCTGGATAACCCATTTACAGAAAATCTCAGGCAGAAAAAAAATGCCCATCTATGAGAAAATAGGAACACAATTTTATAACAGGACAATTTTGAAAGTTGGCTTTTTACACTTAGGTAAAAAGATACATGATTCTCTGCTGTGTGCCTGTCCTTAAGTAACCCTTTGTCCCTCCACGAATGACTCCATTTTCTGTAGGACCTTAGACAATGCTGAAACACTGGGGAAATACTTTGGTGAAACAGGTGTGGCGAATTGTGTGCCTCTAGGGGCTCTGCATGTAGATAGAAGGGTGTCTGCTTCTACCTGTGTGTGTATTTGCCTTCCTGTTTAATAACAGAATGGGTTGTTCCTCTGAATTTTGCTGTCTCATCCTACCTGGTTTCTCTTCAGTCATGTGACTATTGGTAAGTCCTCTCTCTTCCTTCTTCAATTATTGTTAGGAGCTGACCTAGTGTGGATCACAGGTCTAAGCAATGTTTTGATAGCACTGAAGAGTAAGGGATTAAGAAAAAGGACAAGTTAGCTGCATAGCAATCCCAATGCAGCCTCAGTCAGAGGTGGATTTTGAATTTGAACTACAAATAGAAATAGACTGAGAATAATTGGTTTAAATTAGCAGAAAGTTCTAAATGGAAGTGGGTGGGAGTTCAATTATTCCCCATTTATGAAATTGTTGTAGGTTTTCAGTACTAACTAGTCCATTGTTTTCATTGTCCATGAAAACTATATCTACTTGTTGACATGCCCATTTCTTCACCCCCATATGGAGGAGGGAGGTCACAGCAAGGGAGGATAAATTTACCATATTTGCTTGCATAATTTCCTCCTCTTTAGCAATATTTTACTACTAAAATAGGAGGGAGGATTATGTTTCTTCACAAGCAATTCCAGACAAGCAACACATTAGTACCATATCCCTCCTGCTCTCCCCTCACTAAGGCAGACTGTAATGGTAAAAAAGTAGCAGTCATCTTCTTCATCAAAGAGCTTCAGGGGGATGTGGGGAGAGCAGACAAAGAGGGATCAGCTATATTAAACTGTATCCCTATTTTTTGAGCAAATAGGATTCATTAAAAAGTTTCCACCATAACTGCAGCTACTCTTATCAAGCCTTCAGAGATTCAGGACAGCAGCCCAACTAGAGAATTCATGAAAGAAATAAAAATAATACAATATCTTGAATTCTTCTAAATTAGGGAGGGTAGGAGGCATTATAATAAGTAGTATTAGGGATTCTAATATCTGGTGGTCCCTATATAAATGATCCCTGGAAATCCCCAGAGGGGTTCAGAAAAGGGACACTTGTGAGTTGGAACAAGTGTCCATATCTGATTCAGAGAATATCCTGAAGGCCAGGATTTCTAGCTACTTTAATCCAAATAGGGAAGAGAACTCAGGCCAGAAAATGTGGTTGAATGGATCATCTAAAACTTGTCCATGGAACACTAGTGTTCTGTAGTAGTGAATAGTGTGTCCATGAGAACATTTTAATATGACCAATACGTTCTCTCTAAATATTAAGTGAGAAATTAAAATATACTGAATACATTTGACATTTTAGGGCCAGGAAGGGAAATGAAATTAGGACTATTTTTATTTAAAATTTCCTTAATCCCCAGTTCACTTAAATGTCCACACCCCCTCTCGCCAAGGTTCATGAGATCACTAATATATTTTAAGTTCCCCCCCTACTAGGTATTATGTGTCACAGATTCATTTGGGAACTGCATAAAGTAACTATTGAATGTAGTCTGCATGTATATCAAACTAGTGCTTGCATCAGCTGTGTAGAAGGTGACATTATTAGAATTAGAATTTGATATGCTGATTGATATGTAGTTCCTGCTAGCAGCTCTAGCATTCTCCTTTCTCTATCCTGCCTTACTATTTAAGCAAGAGAAGAAAAATATAAATGGAATAATGGAAAAGAATATCCCTTTCAGTCCTGGGAGCTCCATATATACTTTCTTTAGAACCAAAGGAAGGTGTCTCTCACCTTTATTAGGGACCCATATTCAAGAATTGTAGCTATCTCATGGTTCTACATCAGTCAGATTTATTCATCAGTTGATCAACCAGTGGTTATTGGACATCTGTTCTGGATCAAACAACACCCTAAGTATTATGGGGAGGTAGTAACAAGAAAAGAAGTAAATGATGTCCCTGTCATTAAGGCAGTCTAGTGGGGAGAAATGACAAATATAGATATAGATAATATAGAATGTCCAAAACAACAGTATCAGGTCATGTTCCGTTCTACTGTATTTTATTTTATGGTCCTGTAAGAAATCAGGAAGGAAGCAAGTTCAATGTGGACTAGAGAATCTACTTATAATGTTCAAGACTTGAGCTTTGTTTTCTACCTGGGAGGTAGGGGTGTGTGTATGTGTATGTGTGTGTGTGTGTGTGTGTGTGTGTGTCTAGCTGTGGGTGGGTACAGTTCTAACTTGACTTAGAGTCATACAAAAGCATGATTTTTTACCTGCTTTATGGATATTTGGCTCAAGTCCAGTGTGTCTGGGTGATTGTTCCCCTTTCCCAACTTAGACCTTGATCAATGAGGTGGAATGAGGCTATATATTATGCAAATTTTGCTAGTGGGGGACACAATCACTTCAGAGAAACAATGGCATCAATAGTAAGTTACATTCATAGGGAACTTTATGTTTGTCTTAGATGATTTCCCATCTGCTATTTTATTATAGCCATTATGGTAGGGTAGGTATGATTATCCCCATTTAACAGATGAGGAAATGGAAGCACAGAAAATTTAATGGGCAATTCCAGATCCTAAGAAAGTTAGTATCTGGGGAAAAAAAATGTAATTCTAAACTTATCAATAGAAGGTTCTCATTTTGCTCATCTCTGAAATTAAGAAATTTGGATTAGGGAATTTGATTTCTAGGATCCTTCTAACACTTATTTTCTCTGAGGGTGTAAGTCTATGAGACTTACCCAAAGTTCATGCTGAAGGTTAGGAGTAAGCAAGGGTTCCCCTTGAAATCTCTACCCACTAAAGTATAAGCTCTTTGAGGGCAGATAGCCTAGCACAGTGCCTAGGACCTAGCAGTCACTTAAGAAATGTTTGTTGAAGGGGACAGAGTATTCTCTCTAATTTCATAAGGTTACTTACTCATGCTAAACCACACATTTTGGGTATTTGGGGTTCCGAACTTGACCACAGAGGAAAGCACATAGATAAGAGTTCCATAGGCTGTTCATGTATTATCATTGGGCACCTTGATTGATTGTAGATAAGATCTCTTCCACAAAAAGCAATGGAGGACTGGATTATTCACTTGTTCAGGTGGTAAAATACTATTAATAATAAAGATTTTCAGAACAAAATTATGAGGTGGGGGCAGGCCTGGATCCAGAACTAGGTTTTAGTAGGATCACACACCTTGTGTGAAGAAACATGATAGAGGGGAAAGATTACTGGACTAGGGAGGACTTAGGACAATGTTTTAGTTCTGGCACTTCTTAGCTTTTTGACTAATTCCCCTTTTTCTCTGAGCTTTAGTTTTCTCATCTCAAAGTAGCTGTGCTGAGGTTCAAGTGAGGAAATGTATGTAAAATACTTTTTTACACATATAAAACTACCAATATTAGGCATTAATGTTGTCCTATTTGTTGCTATAATATCATCTTTAAATTCGTATGTTAGATCAGAGGTTCTTATCCTGGGGTCAGTGAACTAATGACTCTGTCTTTGGTAACTATATTTCAATATGTTGGTTTCCTTCATAACCACATGCATTTTTATTTTATGTATTTAAAAACAGTACTCAGATCAGATTTCACCAGGGATCTGTGACAAAAAAAAAAAAAGAAGAACCCTTGGACTAGATGATGTCTAAGGTCTCTTTCAACACTAAGGTTTTGTGATTTGTGTGATCCCTTATCATGCTTTCCCTGGCTAATTCCCTGAGGTAAGGGTCAGAGTCCAAATAGCAACTCTATATAGCTTGACACACATGTCCACATTTGATCAAAGGCAAAGAAGATTAACACTGGAGCAGAGAGTGCATTTAGCCGAAGAGATTCACGATGGAAACTTGACTTGGGAGTCTGGTTCTTTTCATTTCGAGGGACAAGTGACTTTGTTTTGACCCTTATACCTTCCTCACTTTCCCCTATAAGTCACAGGGGACATCTTTGGGGTAACTCACTTTATCTCTATGCTTTGTTCCTATGCAGGGTTGTAGAGGCTGTTTTTGAAGAATGGAGAGAGACAGAGACAGTGTCACAGGGACAAACCCAAGACCATTGGAAATTTATCCATCCCTGTTTACAATCCTGATTCATGGCATAGCAATCATCCCAGCTAGTGTTATCAATGGACCACATGTCCTATTGAGGGTCAGATGACCTTGTGAAGCAGAAATAATATGTCACAAAAATACAGTGTAATAAAAAGATGTGTGTGAGACTCTGCCGCCAAGCCAGCTTTTCTAAATAACATTCTGATTGCATTCAATGCCTCAGCAACCCCACTATTCTTGCTACCCAGACTCTCTGAAGCCAATATATGCACTGGAGATGAAAATCCTAGGTCCTGATCGGACAGAAGCCAAAGCACACATCAGCAAAATCTATACAAAGGCATCCAAAGAAATCATGTTAAATATTTAGATATGAGGGACCCAGAGTTGGTTATAAACTCTTCCCTGAAGGTATGTGGTTCAGTACAGGAAACCTAAGATTAAAAACGAGTATGATATAGCTCCTTCTGAAGGAAAAAAAATGGGGAGAAGGCTTTGTCAAATATCTACCTAAATTACTTATATCATTACTGACAACTATTTATTGAATAGTTACTGCATGATTGGCCTAGACTGGGGCCCAGGAATAATAATATCCATAATCATTCCTCTCATTTATATAGCACTTATCTTTGCAAAGCATATTATAATAGTTTGTTTAATGATCTTGAGATTAAATGAATTTCTTTTTCCTGAGAGAGTTGGACTAATTGACTGAATGCTAAGTTTGGGGGATAAGGCCATTATGGAGTCAAAGCACCTGGATTTAAGTGCTAAATTTACCACTTTGGGGCAATATGACCTTGGGCAAGTCTTTTTATCTATCACAGTTTCAGTCTCCTCATCCATAAAATGAGTGAGGGTTAGAAGAAATGATTTTTAATATTGCTTCTAACTCTAGAAATTATTTCAGGGATTTGGCCATGTACAGTGTGTGTTCTCTTCACATGGGAGGTACTTAATAAGCATTTGTTCTATGGTTTTAAAGTTAATGACTCAGGGAACATATAATATTAGTAACACTGATAAAGCAGAAGACAAATATATAGAAAAGACCACAATGAGAGAATGAGATTAGGACAGTGGAAGATAGGTATAGCCAAGATGCCCTTGTGGATACATTTTCTCATAGCTTAGTGCTCCACTTTTGGATGATGGCTAAACAAATGAGGGGCACGAAGGCATTGTAGAACTGACATAAGCATGGGATGGGGAATCGTACAAAAGGCTTGCTGTCCTGGAAATCTGCTATTGCATCTTCCACCACTATGTCTTTGGGTAGTTTGTTTCTCATTCTTGGATATCACTTCCTCCTCACCCCCACATCCTGAGAAAAAACTCAATCTCTCCTTAATGCTAAACCATTATGCCACCTCCTATGATAAGCTTTCCTAATCCTTCAGCATTAATGATGATTTTGCTCTTCTCTGGTTACCTTGCACTTCCTTCTCTGAATAATGCTGCATTGTCCTAAACTATCCTAAAAGCCTATGTGCTTGCATATGTATATGAACCTTAAATATGCTAGATGCCTAATAAAAGCTTGTAAATAAAATTATCAAAATTAATGAATAAATTAGCATAATTAACTTTGATAGCTAGAAGAGACCTTTGTGTCCAATTCCCTTATTCCATAGATGAGGATCTCCTTTATTTGATTGTAAGGGCCTTGATGGCAGGGACTAGAATTTTATGCTGCTCCTTCTTCCATGTCACAGGGCCTTTTGCTTTCCATGTCGTAAATTGATTATCATGTAATGTTTCATAGTATAACTATCTCTATGTGTGGAATGTCTCCCTAGATTATAAAACCCATCAAAATAATGATTGTGTCTCCCGAAACCTTCCTCCCATCCTAGTGCCTAGCACAATGTGCAGAATACCTTAATAAGGCATTTTAAAAATGAACATTAAAATAATTCTATCACTCTTTTGGGGTGGTGGTCTAACTGAGATTCTGTGACTTTTAAATATTATTTAATCCATTTAATAATCCCTGGAGGAGGGTTCATTCCTTTCTTCAACAACGAATCAATAAGAGATACTTAATGACTTTTGTGTTAGTCTCTGTGCTAAGTATATGGAAAGAAATAGGCTTATTTTGGAAGAGCTAAGAAATATGTCATAGAATCTTAAGAATCCTAGAGTTTGGAAGCACCATAAGGATAATCTAGTCTAACACCAGACCTGAATCAAAATTCCTTCTACAATATCCCTAGCAGCATTTGCTGATATTCACATTACTTCCTTATTTAACTCAATCTGTATTGGATCACTTTGTGTTAGCATTATGAAATTCTTGTTGTATTGAAAAGAGATCTATCTTCCTATAGGTTCCATTCATTAATCCTCTTTCTGTCTGCTGGAGCCCCTCATAATGTTTCATGCCTTTTCTTTCTAAATGGTAACCCTTCAGAGAAAGGCTATGTGGTGAATTGGAAAGAAAGGTATTCTCAAAGTCAAGAAGATCTGTGTATAAATTCTGCCTTTAACACATGGTATATATGTTACCCTGTGCAAGTAATTTAATCTCTCAGTGCCCTAGGCAACTCTCTAATCCTATTTGCACAGCAGATGCCAATATGCATTCATAGTATGTTTTTTGGCACCAGGAGTTTATGTATATCCAGGCTTTGTCTCTTCCCAAAAATATTTCAACATAGATCATACCCCCCCCCCATCCCTTTACTCTCTATATTTAGTAATCATGCACTATTTTCAATGAGTTTCATAAAATGTGATGTCCAAAGCAGAATCTAATAATCCAGATAAATTTTGACAAGTACTTTGTATATCTCATAATGCAATATAAAATCACTTTGGCTATTTTGGTTTCCTTAAATTTTTAGTATACCAAATCTCTTAACTCTCTTTCCCATTAATTACCATCTGTAATGTTAATGAGATATAAGATTTTACCCACCTCATCTGGAGCCCATTAAGGGAATCTTGCTTAGGGGGGGCTTGCTTGTAGTAAGGTTTTCATACCTTTTGCTAATTTCTAATTAAGCACTGATGCCTTCTGAAGCTGAGATGTGTATATATACTTTGAGTTGGTATTTTGCTTAGGGGGCTCACTTATGGGAAGGATTTTATGATTCCCTGGTCAAGATTCTCAGTGGCTGTATGTTCAGAGCACCCCAACTGCTCAGATGTAAAGGCTCTCTCAATCCAGGTATGTATGCATAGTTGATTGAGGCAGCCAGAACCCTGTCTATTGGTCTTTATTTCTCTGCTTGTATTTTCTTTGTATCTTCTCTGAAGTTCAGGATGCTGACTTTTCCCTGGAACTAGTGAATGTAATGTAAGAGGACCCCTTATTAAACAGCTAGCTTTCCATATAAAGTTGATATAAGGACTTGTACTAGCAGCCATCCTGTGTATGCCAGTGTAGTTGCCACTACACCATCTAGTAAAATCATATATTTATACAATTAATTTTTAAGCCTTTAAGCTAACACAAAGTGATCCAATACAGATTGAGTTAAATAAGGAAGTAATGTGAATATCAGCAAATGCTGCTAGGGATATTGTAGAAGGAATTTTGATTCAGGTCTGGTGTTAGACTAGATTATCCTTATGGTGCTTCCAAACTCTAGGAATAAATGTATTTTTACATTTATCCTGTAAAAATACCATCTTATTCAGATTGGATCCATTATTCTTGTCTATTAAGATCTTTCTGGATTTGAGTTTATTAATATAGCATATTATTTATAGCTCTCAGATTTTTTCATCATAAATTCAATAATCATACCATCTATAGTTTTATTCAAATTGTTGAAAAAATATCCAGTTAAGACCAAAGACAGATACTCTAGAGCTATTTTAACAGAGAAGACCTATGTAGTAAAGGGAATCTTCAGGTATAGGTCAAACTAGATAGCCTTTCTTGTCTCTTTCACACCTATGATTTTGTGATTTGGTGGCATTATTTTATTAATCAGCACAAGTTGGGTTGAGTCAGTAAACTAATTTAATACCCATCTCATTCTAATTTTATCATGTCTGTTTCCACATTGATGACAAAGAAAACATGACAGAATTTAATACATTATTTAATGCAATTCAGGTATGATATGTATAGAAGTAAACATATATTATTTTCTCACATTCACAAATGATAAAATTATGGGTCAATGAGGTTTAGCAAATCTTTGCAAACTTTAGATCATTCATTAATCATCATTCCCATTAACAATGCCTAATACCAGGAACATTTTCTAATTTCTGAGAATTTAAATAATGAAAATATGTCCTCTGCCTGGATGTAACTGACTCTCTAAGTAAGGAGATATGTACATAATTTACTAAGGAGTTGATGTAATAGTCAAAGAATGATAAGAACAATAAGAGGTCTAGATGTTCAGAAGATGGAAAAATGGAAGACTTGTTGAAAAAAATCTGCACAAAGGATATGGATCTCAAATTATGTCATTCAGTAAGTCAATAAACATCTACTATGTACCTGCTATGAGACAGACACTATGCAAAATAGGATGAGTTGGAAATAACCAACAGAGGAAAGGCACTAGCATTAAGGGGTTTGGGGAAAGGCTTCCTATAAAAGATAGGATTTTAACTGCGACATGAAGGGAACCAAGAGGTAGAGATGAGAAAAGAGAATTTCCAGGAATGGGGGAAAACCATGGAAAATGATGAGTATGAGAGATGAATCATCTTGGATTATCTTGTTTGATGAACAAGGAGTTCCGTGCCAATGGCTCACAGAATACAAGTGAGAGGACCTGGGAAGATGTATAAGAAGACTAGAAAGGGACTGGTTATGAAGGGCTTTGAATGCCAAAGAATTGGATATTTAATGCTGGAGGTCATAGGGAGTTTATTTATATAAATTAAATGATGTATTGAAATACAGAGAACATTACCCCCAAAATGGGTATAGCGTTAGGTTCACAGAAAAAATAACTTAAGTAGGTCCTTGGTGGCTAATTAATCCAAACCCTCTCAATTTACTAATCTATAATATGATCTCTGAGGTTCTTTTCAATGCTAAAATAATCTAATTTAAACACACTTTAGTAGTAGCCACTACCATATATGTTTTTACTCCAAAGATTCTCCTATTTTGAGGGACTATATTCTTTTTTTTAAAAAGTGACTGAATTTTCAGTGCTGTAATTTTTTTTTTTAAATTCTGTGAAAGCCAGTTAAAATAAGGAATAATTGTAATTAGCCTAAAAAATCAAATCATTGACATATTTCATTTTAATGAGATTCAACTTCAAACTCCATGTATTTGACAGGATCCTTTTAAACCAAGATTTGGAAGTTGAAATAATAGGCCGGTCTCCACTTTGGAAATCTCTCTTGGACAATTGGCTCCAATAACATCACATTGAGCAAGTTGAGATTGTATTTGTATGGGAGGGAGTGCTTAAAAATAATGCATTATGTTTTATCTTATCTTGTCTGACATTTCTTTTGAGTAATATGGTAAGTTTCACCAGTTGACAATTGCTTGGTTCTTTTCTGGCCCAGTGCTGAGACATAATAGTATATTTTTTCAAATATATATTTTTCCTGACCAAGTGGGTACATTCTGTCAGGCAGGGCAGCTGCTGACAGCTAGGCAAGGAAGAGAGAAGAATTATGCAGACATTTGGCAGTGTAAATGTTAGACCAACTCAACTGTATGTATATTCAGGAGACTTCAGTGGCTTCCAGAAGCACAACTCCAAGAAATAAAATGACAGCCTCCCATAATGATTATGCTAATTTAAGCAGGATTTCAGGTCTCAGTGTTAAAGCAGACAACTGGAAGGTGAAACTCCTGGACTTGAATCTCAACCCCAACAAAATCGGCAACCGTGATAGTTGGCAATTTACTCTCAATTTTTCTTTGTGCTTTGTTCCCATTTCTCCATATTCCCCATGGTAATTATAGTTACCTCCACCCCTGGAAGTAGTGTAAGATTTCAGTTAATGTGAGGTATTTGCATGGGTGCAGAGTAGTAGGATTATAGAAGTGTGATCATTTCCACAAATCTCTGATTTGCACTTTGGGCACACCAATTGCTCTGCATAGAGACTTTCCCCAGGGTTGCATTCACTTCTCTCTTCTTCTCCTGATAATGAACCCGTAAGTTTCATTTCTGCTCCTATGAGATATAGGACTGCTGGTCTAGAAGGAAATGAGTTACTCCACAGTACCCAAGCCTGGATATAATGTAAAAATGATAAGGAAAGAGGACCCAAGTAACCAAGTGATAGAAATGGGAGTCAGAGAGATACAGGAGAGGAAGGGCATTTCACTTTTAAATGAATAAATAAATAAGCAAACGCCTTTAACCATCTTAATGTTTTTGAAATCGTATCTGAGAGAACAATACATGATGATTAGTGGGAATATTTTTACATAACAAGTATTACATTTCATAGGAAATGAAATAGCTTTAAATTAAATCTCATTCTCAAATCTTGGCATTTTGTGTTATAAAAAGAAAAAATAACCAAAAACCTCTTTAAAGTCTTCCACACATGCATGTGTGTGTATACATATACCCCTTTACATTTGTGAGAAATCCTCTACTTGGCCCTACTCCAAATAATATAAACATATGTATGTATATCTACATGTAAAACTATACATATATAACTATATACCTATCTCTATATATTCTATATCTATATATAACTACATATATATAACTATACTACACGTATAATTATACACATGTAACATGTATATATAAGTATACATATATATTTAACTATTCATGTTTATTTCCTTTGGAACAGGCTAAGTAAAGGATTCCTCACTAACTGAATGGGATTCTCTAATAATATTTTTAAAGTTTTAAAAATACTCTTTGTTTTACTTCATAGTTATTCCTGGAAATACCTACCCCTAACCAGTCTGAATTTTTTTCCCATATACAAAATAACAATAATTAAGCAAGGATACTTAAGCAAGGTGATCACATTAGATCATGGATATGATATTCTGCTTCAGTAATCTTCTACCTCACTGCTTTAAAAGGGGGAGACATTTTTCATTTTTGATTTTAAGAGGTCCATTATTGGTTTTTCAGGTACTCAAGGTAGATTTCCTTTTATAGAGCTTTTCATTTACCTCACTATAGACTTTTTGTGTTGTGTCTTTTTTCTTCTTTATAGTTCATTTACATCTGAAACAATCTTGCCTTTGAAACAAATAAAAAAAGGAAAAGAAAAACAAATACAACAACAGCAAAAACACTTCAATTTTCTATTAGGGGAGTGGATGGTAATATATGTAGTGTCCTGAAAGTGTTAGTGCAGTTTTAGTTTTAAGCTATTAAATTTTGTATTAGGATATTTTCTTTATAATAGTGAAGAAGTCTATATTTATTCCCTCAGCATAAACATACATGTGTATACATACATATTTGAGGATATTTATATTATTTATATGTACATATACATTTGACACATATATGTAATATATTATAGCACAGTGTTTCAGAGAGATACTTTTCTTGGGATAATATATGATTATAAGATTTATGAATATAGAAGATAGAAAGGGATTTCATTTCCTCTGCAGTGACTACGTCTTTCTTAAGTCAGGGTCCTTAGCTCTGACATTTAATAACTTTGTGATCTTTAAAACATCACTTACATTCTCTAAGATTTAGTTTCCTCATTTGTACAATGGGGATAAGATCACTTTTACTACTTATGAGTTCATGGGGCTGTTTTGAGGAAAGGGCTTTGTGTGCAAGGGTTCTAAACCAATACCAGCTGCTATTTTGTGATTAACCAAGAAGGATGAGACCAAGGACAGATGAAAGGACCATGTAGGCAAGGGGAAATGTTCAGGGATATGAGTTAAGGAAGGAAGGAAAAGTTAAGTATTATAAATCTAAGCAAATGGTTTTAAGAGTTTAAGAATTCAGTCTGCAATAGCTAGCATTTATAGAATGCTTCAGAGTTTCCTCACATGTTGTTGCTTGTCCTTCATTCTCAAAGAGGACCGTGACATCAGGAAGATGATGCCAGGACTTGCAAATAAATTGGATTTAAGTGAGGGAGGGCTGTGCAAGGTTACCAGCCTCACTTTCTGCTCCCTAAGCCTTCTGGGTCCAGTGGCAAGATATAGATCAGGACATCTGGAGACTGCTGCTCAGGGTTCACAAAGCGATTAACAAATATGTTATTTAATTCTCACAACAACCCTTGGATGAAGGTGCTATCATTGTACTCATTTTACAAATGATGAAACTGAGGCAAACAGAAGTTAAGTGACTTACCCAATGTCACAAATAGTAAATGCCTGTGGCTAGATCTGAATTTGGGAATTCCCAAGTGTCTTGGACCTTAGACCTCAACACAAAAATGCTAGAATTTATATTACTTTTCAGTTTTGCCACAGAACACACACACACACACACACATATTTAAAACTTGTTAACGATTAATGTGTGGATGTGTAAGAATAATATACATTCATATGTAGTATATAAAAAGGTTGCTGTTAAATTGGTATGACTAATGATACTATACCCTTAACCTCCATAATACAAAAGGACCTCAACTGCCTTGGTCCTTCCAACAAGTGACATGATTATATCTGGGCCCAACTTTTCAACTTTCTTTCAATCAAAACTTATTCTCAGTTACATATCCAATTGGACTAAAATTTAATAAATCGATGTCAAAGCTAATGATTGCTGACAATTTTATATAGCATCATTCCTAGGAAGAGTTACATTTTTTTATGTTTTTAAATATAAAATATATTTTATTGATATATTTTATCTTTATACTATATTTAAAATATATTTTATTGATATATTTTATCTTTATACTACATAAATTTCTTCCCCCACCTCACTGTATCCTCCTTTTTCTTTTCCCCTCACAGAGAGCTAACTCTTACAAAAGAGAATGATTATTACATTAAAACAAAAAAACTAAACCAATTCATCCAACAATTATTTATCAAGGACAAGAATGCAAAGTAAGTATAAGGCTTTTTTTACTCTGGTCTAATGGAGCTTTCAATTTGTGGTACATATTTCTAAGATCAGTGACAAATCAATGCAGAAGAGAGTCAGTCTTTTTTCAGGTATGGTTTGATCTAAATTTTCTGAAGTCTCTTCCAAACACACACACACACACACACACACACACATACACACATATGAATGCACACATACACATATACATGGATTATACACATATATTATAAATACATATGTATATACATGTATGTGTATATATATATATATATATATATATATATATATATATATATATATGATGGACTTAACTATTGAGAAAGAAAAAAAGAATGCTATTATTTCAAAGTACATTGTGTTTGGATCCAAAATATATTTAAATCAACAACAACCAGTTGGGCAGTTGAAACATTTCAAATACGAACCTGTTAAAATTGACTATTTCTTTTGACAGCCTTTTCTGGAGGTTTGGAGAAACACATACACACACACATTCTTTTTTTTTCCCTCCTCCTTTCCTCCCTCCCTTCCTTTCCTTTTCTGTATGTCAGACTTGGCTATGTTTGAAATTCCTGGGCCTAGCATGTTCGTGCTGTCTTTATATATACGCTCATCTCTCCTGAGGAAAGATTTCAACTTCATGGCAAAACTGAAGAAAGCATGTCAGAATGCTGTCGGAGAAAGAACCTACTTTTCTACAACTGTTTTTGGACGCCAGCCAAAATTCTCCCTCTCTGGCTTTTACTCTTGACACCTTATCCCCATGGAGTGGAAGGGATTTTTTAACAACTGGCAGGTTTTAACAGTGCCCCTCCATCGTTAGCATGGGCAGTCTGAAATTCAAAGAGCACCGACTCTGTATTCATGTCAATATTAAATGAGCATGCCATTTAAAGACAACTCAGGGCAACTTTTCTTTTGAGGCTATCTGGGGAGATTTTTTATTTTATAAAGGGTTTTATATAAGACATCAAATAGTTATGAGGAACGTGGCTGTGCTTTTTATAACACAAGAAAGGTTAAGAGCAGAAATTTTTATAGACATTGTAAGAAGTTCCAAGGGACTAGAAGGCTCAGTGGATTCCTAAGATGGATTTCACCTTCAAGTTGAGGATTCAAGTTCACCTGAGAAATGGACAAGTAACAAATGTTTTGATCTCTGCTGAGATCCCTGTTATCGGTAGGTCTCTTCCTCTGAAGTCTGTTTGGAACTAATTGAAAGAAGATTATTCCCTGTGAACAAGTCTTGTAACATCACAGTAACAGAAAGAACAAGCAGGCTAGAGGATATAATAGCTGGTCAAATAGTCTGGCAATTTGGGGTTGTGGCTTTGGTGGTGGAAAAAGACTAGTACAATTTTGGTTTCCAATATAGTTTTGATACAACTTGGTGCTCAGCATGAAGCAATTGTCCCTGTGTGTGTGGAGGCAGAATCAGTCTCCAAATCCATTTTGTCTAACTCAAGCCCCTATCAAAATAGAATTCTCCTCCAGGACACCCCCTAAAAGGAGACATCTGATTTCTTTTTAAAGTAGAACTCACCACTTGATGAGAAAGACCAATAAACTTTTGGGCAGCTTTAACCTTTAGGAAAAATTTCCTTATATTATACTTCCCAAATCTTTCTCTTTCCAATTTCCAACCGTTACTCCTAGGTTTGTCTTCTAGGTCCAAGTAGAACAAATCTAATATCTCTTCTAAATGACAACCCCTAGAGCACTAGGAGACAGCTATCCTGTCTCTCCTTCAGATGAAATATCCCCAGTTTCTTCGACCAATCCTTCTATGCTATGGTGTGGACAATGAATCTACCTTGAGCATTTCTGACTCTCCTGTAAACCTGGGTTCGTAATTTTCTATACCATATGGAGAAAAGAATGTCATTAGGTGTATGTGACTCGAGAATCATGGGTTTCCAAATGAAATAAATCAGAAAAGTCTTGAAGAAAAAAAGTCAAACTTTGTGAACAATTGCCCCTAAATGACTTTTTCCTAACAGTTGATGAGGACTGAATGTTATTTATATTTTTTCATGGGAAAACTAGATTTTAGAAAAGATCACTTCCCTGGAACTAAGCATTGGAAGGATGAGTAAACAGAGTTCATTTGAGGTAGTGAGAGGAACAATTAATCTGACCCTAAGAACAAATGAATATTCATTGAGCTCAAGGCCTGTCAATCATCTCAGCTCTGTTAATGAGCTCAGAATGAATGGTTTTCTTGAGAACGAGAATCAAAACTTAATCCAAGTACCAACAGAGGTTGTTATGAAACAAAAAGTGAAAGTCTGTTGGTGGCACCAATAAAGGGTCAGGTTTTTTCTCTGCCTCTTCCTTTCCTACCCTCAGACCCCAAAAGGATTGAAACAAATGACCTCTGGGAGGAAGTAGATTAATGTTAATGGAGAATAAAAGCTGAAGAAACCAAGCTTAATCCACAGAACACAATGAAACTTCACTACCAGCTTTTACATTTACCTCAGAAAAGTTTAGTTGAGAAACAGGTAAAGGGTGAGATGAAAATTCCAAATATCCAGACCCATCAGTCAATAGAAAATATCCTAAAACCTACACCATACACATACGCACAGACACACACACACAATATCATACACAGACACAAACATACACATACACACATTTTAGGCAGCATATTATATGGGCAGAAAGCTGTCCAAGAAGATCAAGTCCCTGATGAAATTGCAGATCTAGAGCTACTCCATTTTGAGAATCACTCTTTTTTGTTCAAACAAGTCTGTACTTTCACATAAATGCTTGCAATGCATGTAACCCGAAATAGGATGTGCCATCCTTTTATTTATATATATATATGTATATATATATGCATATATATGTATATATATATAATTTTAATGTTTCTGTCTATAAATTAGGTGTAACCATAAAACTAGAGCTTTAGAGTTGTCAGGGGTCTAAGAGGTCACTAAATTCAATCCTCTTCTATCAGGGGAGGAAATTGAAGCATAGGGTAACTGACCCAAAGTCATATAAGTAGTTGCATCTACCCTGGGAACTTTGAAATCTCTATCATATCTCCCTAAGTTCCATCTGGATCTTATGAAATTTAGACTTCCAAACTAATAAAAATAGAGAGAGTCAGTAGAATGTTGCAGACAATGAATGAGCAAGGGATTTGTGTGCATGTGTGTGTTTCTGTGTGTATATATATATATGTGTGTATATATATATATATATGTGTTTCAATAGTTTATACTCACGCTTCCATGCAGTAGGAAGAGAACACCAGGAGGAGGAGGATCCATCAAAGAAATGACTTCTTACACACTATTCCTTTAAACAATGTAGAGTAATGATGGGACCATCCCCATCCCCTAGTCCCTGGAGTTGATATTTCTTTTTCTTCTTAAAATTAATTAATTAATTAATTTTTAGTTTTCAACATTCACTTCCACATTTGAGTTCCAAATTTCCCCCCCATCTCTCCACTTCCCCTACCCCAAGACAGCATGTATCCTGATTACCCCTCCCCCCAATTTGTCCTCCCTTCTATCACTTCCACTTCTCTTATCCTCTTCCCTTTTATTTGCCTATAGCTCAAGATAGATTTATATATCCCATTGCCTGTATATCTCATTTACCAGTTGCATGTAAAAACAAGTTTAGCACTATTTTCTTAGTTGTTTTTTTTGGAGGGGGGGACAGGGCAATTGGGGTTAAGTGACTTGCCCAAGGTCACAGAGGTAGTAAGTATTAAGTGTCTGAGGCCACATTTGAACTCTGGTCCTCCTGACTCCAGGGCTGTTTCTCTATTCACTGTGGCACCTAGCTGCTACTAGCATTCTTTAAAAAACAAAAACAAAAACATTGAGTTCCACATTCTCTCCTTTCCTCCCTCCCCATCCACCCTCATTGGGAAGGCAAGCAACTTGATGTAGGTTATACACGTGTAGTCATGCAAAACACTTCCATAATAGTCACGTTGAAAGACTAGCTATATTTCCCTACATCCTATCCCACCCCCCTTTTATTCTATTCTCTTCTTTGACCCTCTCCCTCCTCAAAAGTTTTTGCTTCTGTTTACCCTTTCCCCCAATCTGCCCTCCCTTCTATCATACCCCTTTTCTTATACCCTCCCCCCCTACTTTCCTGTAGAGTAAAAGAGATGTCCATACCCAATTGAGTGTGTATGTTATTCCCTCCTTAAACCAAATCCAATGAAAGTAAAGTTCACTCATTCCTTCTCACCTCCCTCCTTTCCCCTCCACTGTAAAAGCTTTTTCTTGCCTCTTTTATGTAAGATAATTTACTCCATTCTACCTCTCTCTTACTCCTTCTCCCAGTACATTCCTCTCTCACCCCTTAATTTTATTTTTTTAGATATCATTCCTTCATATTCAACTTAGCCTATGCCCTCCCTCCAACTAACTCTAATACTGAGAAAGGTTTCATGGGTTGTAAATATCATCATTCCATAGGAATATAAACAGTTCAACTTTAATCAGTCTCTTATGATTTCACTTTCATGCTACTCTTTAATCCTGTATTTGAAAATCAAATTTTCTATTCATCTCTGGTTTTTTCCTCAAGAATGCTTGAAAGTCAGCATTCTTGAGGAAAAAACAGAGCCGAATAGAAAATTTGACATTCAGACACAAGAAGCAATAGATACTTGAGAAGGTAAACAGGGAAAAGAAATCAAAAGGAACTTATCAAAGTTGAACTATTTACATTCCTACATGTAAAAACAATAACTGTGACTGATGAAACCTTTCTCAGTATGAAGGTAATTGAAGAAGGGTATACGGGCATATGAATACATATCTGAATGTGTGTATATATGTTTACAGGTATACATGGATAGAGGGCACAGGTTGAATTTGGTGGGAAGGGATGATACTTAAGGGGTGAAGTTAAGAGGTGAGAGAGGAATGTGGCAAGAGGAGATGGGGAGAGATGCGGGGGTAAACTATCTCATGTAGAAGAGGCAAGGGGAAGGAGTTACAGGGGAGGGGAAGAACAGGAAGGCAAAAAGGCAAAACCATATTCTCATTGAACTTGGCTCAGGAAGAGAATGACATACATACTAAATAGGATATCTCACCCTGCAGGAGAGTAGGGGGGAGGGGGATGAGAGAGGGCATGATGGAGGGGAGGGCATGCTGGGGAGAGGGGAGGTTGGAGGCACCCACTTTTGAAGAGGGACAGGATCAAAGTAGGGAATGGACCAGGTGGGGGGTGGGATGGGTGGGAGGGAAATATAGTCAGTCTTTTACAATATATATATATACTATGGTAATGTGTTTCATAGCTATACATGTACAACATATACTGAATTGCTTATCTTCCCAGCGGGAGTGGGTGACAAGGGAGGAAGGGAATGGATCTGAGATTAGAAATTTTAAAATTAAATGTTTCAAATATATATAAATACTATTATTAATAATATTTTACATGTAAGTGGGATATAAGATGTGCAGGCATTAGGGCACAGAGATTCACCTTGCCCTAATGGAAAAGTCAAAGAATGTATGGGAGAAGATATGGGAGAGAACAGATTGGATGAGGGGATATCCTGTGGGACTGCTATTCTGGGATGGTGGGTAGGGGAAAAATGGGGAAAAAATTGTAACTCAAAATCTGGCAGAAATGAATGATGTAAACCAGAAGTTAATAAAGCATTTGGAAAAAAGAAAATAAAAAAAAAGAAATTAAGGAATATTAGCATTATTAAGGGATTAGTTTCAATCTTAACTCCCTGAAAGGGACTAAAAAACCCCTAGAACACATTGAGAAGCTATGACTTTGGGGACATCTTTCAAACTTTTGCCCATATTTGTAAGTTTTAAAAGTTTAATCTTAAATAAAAAACAATTTCTACTTTAAAAAAAGAATGCTTGGAAGTCCTTTTTCACTGAATATCCATTTTCCCCCTTAAGAATTATGCTCATTTTTTCTGGGTAGGTGGTTCTTAGTTCTAATCATAGCTCCTTTGACCTCTGGAATATCATATTACAAGACCTCCAAACCCTACGTGTAGAAGCTGCTAAATCTTGAGTTATCCTGATTGTGCTTCCACAATATTTGAATTGTTTTTTCTGTCTGCTTGCATTATTTTCTTATTGACCTGGGAACTCTAGAATTTTGCTAGATTATTCTTAGGAGTTTTTCTTTTGGGATTTCTTTCAAGAGGTTATCACTGGATTCTTTCAATTTCTATTTTACTGTCTGGCTCTATAATATCAAGGCAGTTTTCTATGATAATTTTTTAAAGATGGTTTCAAGGCTGTTTTTTTTAAATTATGGTTTTCAGGTAGTCCAATAATTTTTAAATTATCTATCCTGAATCTGTTTTCCAGGTCAGTTGTTTCTCCAATGAGATATTTCACATTATCTTCTATTTTTCATACTTTTGTTTTATAATTTCTTGATTTCTCATAGAGTCATTACCTTCAATTTGCTCCATTCTAATTGTTTTTTTTTTTTTTGATTTAGAGCTTTTTAAAATTTTTTTTATTTTTAAACAAATGCTTTGTTAACTTCTGTTTTACATCATTCATTTCCGCCAGATTTTGAGTTACAATCATTCCCCCCCCATTAGTCCCCTACCCAACCTCCCAGAATAGCAGTCCCACAAGATACCGCTTCCTCCAATCTGCTCTCTCCCATACCTTCTCCCATACCCCCATCGACTTTTCCATTAGAGGAAGGTGAATCTTTGTGTCTCAATGCCTGCATATCTTATCTCCCTATTACAAGCAAAAGAGTATTAATAATAGTATTTATATATATTTGAAACATTTAATGTTAAGACCTTGAATTTCAGATCCATTTCCTTCCTCCCTTGTCACACATTCCCTCTTGGGAGATAGGTAATTCAGTATATGTTGTACATGTCTAGCTATGCAAAACATTTTCATAGTAGATATATTGTACAAGGCTGCTTATACTTCCCTCCCACTCATCCCACCCCCCACCTGGTCCATTCCCTACATGATCCTGTCCCTCTTCTATAGTGGGTACTTCCAACCTTCCCTCCCCCCAAGGATGCCCTCCCATCCATCATCCCTCCTGTCATCCCCCTTCCCCCTATCCTGCTGCAGGTTGAGATATCCCATTTAGTATGTATGTCATTTTCTCCCTGAACCAAATTCAATGTGAATGTGGTTTTGCCTTTTTAGCCTTCCTATTCTCCCCCTCCTTTGCAACCACTTCCCCTTGCTTCTTCTACATGGGATAGTTTACCCTACCCTGTCTCTCCCCATCTCCTCTTGCCACTTTCCGCTCTCACCTCATAATTTCATCCCTTGAGTATTCTCCCTTCCCAACAAATTCAACTGATGCCCTCTATCCATATATAACTGTAACCATATGCACACATTCACATATGTATTCATATGACCACACCCCCTTCTTCCATTATTTTCATAGTGAGAAAGATATCATCAGTCCCAGTTATTGCTTTTCCATATAGGAATGTAAATAGTTCAACTTTGATAAGTTCCTTTTGATTTCTTTTCCCTGATTACCTTCTCAGGCATCTCTTCCTTCTTGTGTCTGGATGTCAAATTTTCTATTCAATTCTGGTTTTTTCCTCAAGAATGCTTGAAAGTCCTCTATTCCACTGAATGACCATATTTCCCCTGAAACAAAATACTCAGTTTTGCTGGGTAGGTGACCCTTGGGTTCATTCCCAGTTCTTTTGCCCTCTGGAATATCATATTCCATGCCCTTTGATCCCTCAGTGTAGAAGCTGCCAGGTCCTGGGCTATTCTGATTGTGTTTCCACAATATTGAAATTGTTTCTTCCTGGCTGCTTGTAGTATTTTCTCCTTGATCTGAGGATTCTGGAACCTGGGTATAATATTCCTGGAAGTTTTCTTTTTGGGATCTTTTTCAGGAGGTGATCAGTGGATTCTTTCAACCTCTATTTTGTCCTCTGAATCTAAAACATCTTTCTTTGATCATGGCTTTCAGGTAGTCCAATAATTTTTAAATTGTCTCTCCTGGATCTATTTTCCAGGTCAGTGGTTTTTCCCATGAGATATTTCACATTGCCTTCTGTTCTTTCATTTGTTTGGATCTGCTTAACAGCATCTTGATTTCTCATAAAGTCATTAGCTTCCATTTGCTCCAGTCTAACTCTGAAGGAATGAATCTCCTCAGTGAACTTTTGAGATTCTTTTTCCATCTGGCAAATTCAACTTTTTAAGGCATTCTTCTCCTCATTGCCCTTTTGGGCCTGCTTTGCCATTTGAGTTAGTTTATTTTTTAAGGTGTAGTTTTCCTCAGTCAGGCTGTTGACCCTCATTTCATACTTTTCCTGCATTGTTCTCATTTCTCTTTCTAATTTTTCCTCCATTTCTCTTATTTGATTTTTAAAGTCCTTCTTCAGGTCCTCTATGGCCTGCAACCCACTCATGTTTTCCCCTGGGGCTTTTGGAGTAGGACTTCTGACCTCACAGTCCTTTTCCCGCTCTATGCCCCCAAAATAGGAGTCTAGGGTTGCATTTTTCTGTTTCCTTTGCCTTGGCATGTTGCCACTTAATTGCTTGACTTTTGGGCTTGTTGCCACACTATGGCTTTAAGGCCAGATAGATAAATTTTCTTCCCGAACATGTGAGGGGCAACTTCCATTTCTAGCAAGCTGTAAACCCACCTACAACTTCGACCCTAGATCACAATCCAGACCAGGGAGGTTAAAGTAAGAGCGATTACCCACCCCCCCAAGACTGATTGCTGGATCTCCCTACAATTTTCAGGCCGGGAGCTGGAGCTGCCTCTGAAAACTACAAAATGGCGTGTCTCCTCAGTGGCTTCTAGCCCCCAGGGGAGGGACCCGACGCATTCCCCAAATACCGGTCCCAAAGTCCATAGGACACTAACCTCTTACTTTGTCCTAGGCATGTCTATGTTGATAATTCTGGAGTCGCCACAGCTCCTGGTGTTCTGGGTTTCCTCCAGCCACCTACTGGCCCTGCTGCCCTGGGGCTAAAACCTCAGCTCATGCGGACCTGTGCTCGGCTTGGCTCCCCGTGCTCTGCGTGCTGTCAGGTCCCAGACCACTGCGCTGGTCCTTCCTGCAGGGCTGCTGGGCTGTCCTCAGCGGGAGGTTAGCTTCTCTGTGTCGTTCTGTGGGTGCTGGGGCTCCAGAAGTTGGTCAGAGTCCCCTTTTACATAGTTTGGGGGGAATCTGGGGGCAGAGTGGCTTGGGTGAGCTGTTTCTACTCTGCCATCTTGGCTCCGCCCCCATTCTAATTGTTAAGGAATTATTTTCTTCAGTTAGCTTTTGGACCTCCTTTTCCATTGCTCAATTCTGCTTTTTAAGGCATTCTCCTTGTTAGCTTTTTGGACCTCTTTTGCCTTTTGCGTTATTTGATTTTTTAAGGTGTTATTTTCTTCAGCATTTTTTGGGTCTCCTTTAGCAAGTTATTGATTAATTTTTCATGACTTTTTTGGCATCACTCTCATTTCTCTACCCAATTTTTCATCCATTTCTCTTACATGCTTTTCAAATTTTTTTGAGTTCTTCCATGGCCTGAGACCAACTCATATTTTTCTTGGTGGTTTTAGATTGTAGGGGTTTTGACTTTGTTGTCTTCTTCTGGTTGTATATTTTGATCTTCTTTGTCACTAAAGGTGGATTTTATAGACTGATTTTTTTCCCCACTGTTTCCTCATTTTCCCAGACAATTACTTGATTTTTTAACTCTTTATTGAGGTAGGACTCTGCTTCTACTATGGAGGGTGTGCTGTCCCAAGATTCAGGGGTTTTGTATAATTGTTTTCTGATATATTTCTAGGCACCAGTATTTTTTCAGTTTCTTCCAAGATGGTATAATCAAAGGAGACATGCTTATTCTTCTCTTGGTCTGTGCTCTAGTCTGTGTGTGTGACCATAAACACTCTTTTCTCCACCTTGGAAATGTGAGAAGGATTCCCTCCCCCTACCCACCACCACCACAAGGTCCACCACACCAGTTCTTCTCCTTACCCCAGGACTGTGACACAGATTCAAGAATATATCAGCACCATCTGTGTGCTTAGAGCTCCAGAAGCAGCCATGGCCTTTACTGTCACCATTGCTGCCAACCTGGGGCAGGGGCAGGTCCATGTGCTCCTCTCTCATCCTGGTCCCAACAGACCTTTCCTACTAACCTTCTAAGTTGTCTTTGGCTTTTGTGTGTTGAGAAGTCTGGAACTGCCACAGCTCCCAGTAATTCTGTCCCCTGAGGCTGTAGCCCATGCTCCTCTCTTAGAGTGGTGCAACAGACCTTTGTCAACCTTACAGGTTGTCTTGGGCTGGAAATTTGTTTCATTCTGTCATTTTGTCGGTTCTCCTTCTTTAGAATTTAAGTCATTTTAACAAGTATTTTGAGGGGTTTGGGAGAGAGTTCAAGCAAATCCCTGCTTTTAAACTCCACCATCATGGCTCTGCCATTCCACCCCAAGCAATGACTTTAGAATTAGAGGATCTGTGTTCAAATTTCTCTATTCTCACTTGCTATGTGACCTTGTACAAATCATTTTACCTCTCTCAGCCTTAGTTTCTCCATTTGTAAAATGAATGAATTGGGCTATAAGGCATCTAAATTCCTCTTAAGTTTTAGATATATGATCTGTTGACTTTTATCCAAGTCATAAGCAAAACATCCAAGTATTTGGTTGCCATCCTGTGAAAATCAATACCATAAAGAGAAAGGCTGAAACCAAGATGACACAGTGGTAGGAAGAAATTCAATAAGTTCCCCTTCACAAACAGATCTAGAAAAATTATCAGACTGAATCTTGATGGGGAAGTCCAGGATGGGAATCTGCAAGCTTTCAGAGTGTGGAATATATGTGTGTTTTTATTTTTAAATAAAATTCTGATTAGTGTTAACTACCATTCATGAATAGTCAGATGAATTTGCTCTTCTCCTGACCTAAGCCTTTCTGGAGGGGATGATTTTGGAGTAGAACTGGTAGAAAGCACCAATCTGACGCATATAAATTCCATGGTGCCCAAGGGAGAATTTCATTCTGGTATCCTGAACTTAACTCTATAACATGAATGAGGAGTCATAGGAGTTTAGATAGAATAAGACTGGGGGAAATTTTCTATTGTTTTGAACTAGCTCCCTATAACCTTCAAAATCACATATGAAACCCTCTTATATTTAAGGTTCTTTATAGCCTTCATTCCTTCATATTTTCAGTTTCTTTACACATTCTTCCTTATCACAAGCATTTGGCGACATTTGTACTCTTTCCTATATCTCAAGCAAAACAATCCATTTCCCAACTTTGAACTGTTCACTGACTGTCCCTCATGCTTAGAATGCTTTCCCTTGTCATTTCTACTTTCTGGCTCCTTTTGATTTCCTAGTTATAATCCTCTCTTCCATAGGAAGCCTTTCTGGACAATACTTCCCCCTCCCCCCAAATATACTTTCCTTCTGTTGATTATTTCCATTTAATTCTGTATACTGCTTGTCTGTACAGAGTTGTTTGTCTTTTGTCTTGCCTATTAAACTGTGAATTACTTAAAGAAAGGAATTGTCTTTTGTCTTTTTATTGTATCCGCAACACTTAGCACAGTGCCTTGTAATTACTTAATAAATGTTTATTGATTGAGCAAATAAACCATGAATGAGCTCATGTTGGAGGTGTTGGAAGTTCAGGAACAGTTTAAAACACATCTTCTGAAGGTTAGGTGATGTCTAGAGCAAGCTTAAAGGAATAGAACACTGAAGAGATTGGACTTACACAGTCTAGGATACATCTCAACTTAATTCTATTTATTTATATAGATATATCTAAGCAAGTCCTACTTCTGCTCTTTTCTCTCTGTGTGAACTTAATCTCTCTGGTTCTTTATCATAATGAAGGGTTGTATTAGGTAGCCTAAAAGGACTCTTTTAATTCTAAATCTATTATCCTATGACAAATTAGTAGACCGTCACAATAGTCCAGGAAAGAGGTGATGAGGGCTTGGTCCAGGATAGCTGAAGTATAAGTGAAATGAAGGGAGTGAATGCAAGATATGGTGAGGGCAGAGAATAGACAAATCTTGGCAATTGACTGGTGGGTGAAATAGAGTGGAGTCAAAAATGACTCTTATGTTGAAAATACAGATCACTGCCTAAGAGGATGATTGGGCCCTAAATATGAAATTAGGAGAGGTGGAGTAAGAAATAAAAAGAATGAGTCTAGTTTGGAAATTTTAAGTATATGATCTCTATAGGATATCTAAATAGAGATATTCATAAGCCAATTATAATTATATACATATACATATATATGTATGTATGTGTGTGTATATATGTATATATGTATGTGTGTATATATATATATATATGATTGTAACTGAGGAAATGTTAGAGCTGGAAATTTAGATTTCAGAATAATTTGTATAGAGATGAATCCATATGATCTTTTGACATCAAAATCATTTAATAAGCATTCATGTGACAGATAACAGTTGTGGGTGTTGGTTATAGAAACAGAGAATATATATGTATGTATGTGTGTGTATATATGTATATATGTATGTGTGTATATATATATATATATATATATATTATTATTTTTATATATGTATATATGTATGTGTGTATATATATATATATATGATTGTAACTGAGGAAATGTTAGAGCTGGAAATTTAGATTTCAGAATAATTTGTATAGAGATGAATCCATATGATCTTTTGACATCAAAATCATTTAATAAGCATTCATGTGACAGATAACAGTTGTGGGTGTTGGTTATAGAAACAGAGAAATGAAATTGTCCCTGATCTCAAGAAACTTGTATTCTCCTGGGAAGATAAAATTTGTATATAGATAAGTAAATGATATATACAGACAATAACGTCAATAATAGTAAATAATATAGATATAACACAATAATTTTAAGAGAGGAAGAGTCTTACCAGATGTAGAAATTAGGAAAGACTTCAGGCAGGATGAGAGAAGTGTCATAATCTGAAGGAAGTTAATGATTTGATATAAAGATGAGTATATGGGCAACAATGTGAAAAATTCATAGGTAGATGTGCCAATATGATCAGCTGGATAGAAATATTAACAATTGAGTGCTAATTTTGTTAGTCATTTCAGGGTTTGTAAAATAATTATAAGATAGGATCACCCCCTTTTGGTAATCTTACATTCTATTGGGGGTAGCCAATTAACACATGGCAAACAAAAACAGAAGAATACAAGATGGTGTACAACCACCTTTTAGAGTACGGGATTGAAATTACAAATGCCTTGTTAGAAAGAAGTCTTAAACAAAACTTTTATAATCAATGAAGAAATATTTATTGTTTCTTATCCATCCCTACTACTGAATACAAAAGAAATAAAATACCTTGTCCTTACCCTCAGGAAGCCAAAAATCTAGTTAAGTACAAACGTTTAATGGTCACAAAGACAGTAGATTAGGTTCAGATTTTGCTGAGTTTTGAAAAATAATTTAGAGAATCTGAACATTTCCTCCTATGCCACAAAGTATTTTTTAGAGTTGTTGGGGTTTCTTGTTTGTTTGGTTTTTAACAGAAAGGTTTCTTATATACAAAACAATATTAATCTTAGGCTCATATAATCTCAGAATAAAGAGGTCTTTGTGATGCCATCTAGTATAAAGCTCTACCCAATGAATTATTCTACCTTATAACATATCAGATAAGTGTTCATCTGGGGGAAAAATTAATACAGAATTAATCCCCCTTCCCACAAACCTCTAGTGATGAGTGATTTGTTATATTTAGGAGTGCCAAATCTATTTTTGGATAGCTTTAATTATTAAAAGGTTCTTCTTCACATTGGCCCCAAATCTACTACTGTTTGTAGTTATGTTTATTCTTAAATTAGTTTTTTATGGAATAAAGAATCCCCAAATCTGTGGTTTTCTCTACTTAGTATTATTGGCAGGAATGCCTGGCTCAGGACTATACAACACAAACAGTTGGTGGCAATGACAAAAAAAATGGTAAGCATGATTGGAGGTGGTAGAAGTAACAACCAACCCTGAAAAAATGGTTTGTTAGTAGCATTTTCATGAGAATACATAGAATCTCATGCTTGAACTTTTTCTTTTCTTTTTTTCCTTTTTTTAATGTGCTCATGCATCAGAGCAAAGAAAACACTAACCTTGACATTTGGAAGTCCTCTGGTCCCTAGGGCTCAGTCAGCCCCTTAAAGAGCCATGGGGAATGGATTTGCTCAAGCTCATTCCTTAGAAGAGACTGAGAATTGCCAGAGCATTCAATTTACACAAAATAGAGCAAAGCTGCTATGGGTCTTTTACATACTTTTACTTGGAATAGAAATGCAGCAAGACCTTTGATATAGTATCACAAATGTGAGACGAATGCCCTAAATCATGAATGGTGGTCCCCATGCCAAAGCAGCAATGTGCATGGAAACTGATTGCAGTCTGTGTGTGGTGCACTATGGTCCATGGCAGGAGGCCATTTTGGAAGGAGGAAACAAGAAGTGATGAAAGGATGACAAAATATTCTGACTGGGAAAGGCCCCAGACATTCCAATATTTGTCTCATCCACCCTCTGGAGTCTGCCAAGTTTAATAGAAGTCTCAGAGCAGTCTTTCCCTGGATATTCACAACTTCCATTGTGAGTTCCAGGAAGTGTAGAGATTTGAGGATGATGAAAATCAATTTGAACTCCTCCTGACTTGGAGGGGGAACAAAATACAAGTTTTTGATTCTGAGCCTTTCATGTCTCCCAGCTGATCAATACTTGAAAAGCAGGGTAAAGATTTCCATATAGAGCATTGCTAATGCATAGCTCTGCACTGTTCTTTGCTCCCTTTCACAAATGTACTTTCTTTTCTATTTCTCTCTCTCTTAATCTCTCTCTCTCTCTCTCTCTCTCTCTCTCTCTCTCTCTCCCCCTCTCTCTCTTTCTGTGTGTTTCTTCATGTTTCTCTGGTTATCTCTGTTTTCCTCTTTGTTTCTCTCTCTTTAGATCTCTCTGTCTCCCTGTCTCCATTATCTGTCTCTGTTTCTCTCTTTGTGTCACTGTCTATCTCTGTATCTGTCTGTTTCTGGCTTTTCTCCCATACCTCTCAATAAAGACAATGAACTAGTAGGACAGTCTGGAACAGCATACAAAGCATAGCTCTTACAGACCAGAGCTATAGATTGAAGTCTCAGCTCTAATACTTAATGTCTAGGGTAAGTTCTTTCAACGCTTTTTACCTTCTTTCTTCATATAAAAAATGAAGAATTTAGACTATAGATTATAAAGCCCTCTCCAACTCTAATTTTATGATTCTAGTGACCCTGAATTCTATCCCCATGAATTTCTGGCAATTGGACCAACTCATTGTCTGAAACACAGAAAAATCTTTATTTTCCGTCTGTATGTTCTTCAGTGGAATTATTCATGTTGGGTAGCAATGTGGTCTAATTAGAGAGGTACAACCAAAAGGAACCCTTTCCATAGTAGCTAGTATTATAGGATGTTTTAAAGGTGCTTTACATTTTATCTTTGATCTTCAGGACAACCCAGTGATACAGGTGCTATTATTGTCAACATTTTATAGATAAAGAAACCGAGGCTGAGAAAGGCTAAGGGATTTCTTCAGGATCACAAAGTTAGTAAGCATCTGAGGCAGGATTTGAACTCAGGTTTTCCTGACTCCATATGGAGCTCCCTGTCCATTGTGTTACCTAGTCGCCTCAATCAGAGACAAGGGTTTATACTTCAAAAATGTATAGAAGTTATTAACACTGTGTTAACATATTAAACCCAATGATCTGTCATTCTATACCCTGATTTGAGGGTTGGGAACCAAATTCTCTCACCTTCTACAAATATCAAATAGAATGCTACATAGAGAAATAGATGGGACTTCAGAGATCATCTAAGATAACTACAACCCACTATTTCCTGTACCACCTAGCTGCCCCCAATATTTGTAGTGACAAGTGATCACTGATACCTGAAGTAAGACTAGAATTACAGAAACCTAGAACCTCTAAGTTGGAAAGGTACTCATGGGACATCTAGGTCAATTCATTCCATGAAAATTCCCCTTCCTACCAGCACTGGCAAGTGGGCATCTATGCTTTGTTTGAAAAGATCCTCAGATTCTAATAGGAAAAGCAACAACAAACAAACAAAACCAAAGAAACAAACAAAAACACCAATACTACAGTTAGAAGCTTTGAATTCAGTCTTGCTTCTGATAGTCACTACCTGTGTGACCCTGGACAAGTAATTTAACATTGCTGTGTCACACCTCATTTTTAAAACCAGAGAGGTAGCCTATCTTCTAAGGTCTCTCTTAGCTCTCCATCTGTGATGCTATGGCCCTATGACTTAGTGACCAAATCCACTCCAAAATTGCTTTAATTGTTTGGACATTTTTCCTTCCACTTTGATGAATGATGTATCTGTGCAGTTCTCTTCATAGTTTCTAGTTCTATACACTATGGTATAGTAGGACAATATGGGATTGGACTTAGAAGACCCATGCTTGATTGTTGATCTTGCTATATGCTGTGGGATCTCAGGGAAGTCACTTTAACTCCCCAGGATTCAGTTTTCTCCTGTGCAAAATCACACATTTGAACTAGATGACCTCTTACATCCCAATCAGCTCTAAATCTTATAATTCCACATAGTCATAAGATCAGAGAATTTAGGGGTAGAAAAGAACTTAGCGTTCACCTAATTCACCCACCTCATTTTATAGACAAGGAAACTGAGGTCTATAGACAGAACCCAACTTAAATCTGGAGAAAAATCTCAGATCCTTTGATGCCAAATCCAGTGCCCTCTCTACTCACCATGCTATCTTCTCTTTTACCATGCAAATTAAGTGTGAAAATGAACATATTCACTCTGCCAATTAACCAGACTTCTAATTTTCTACAATTAAGCATTTTTTGCACTCCTCAAACAAAACAAACGTTCATTCTTCTGACCACCACAGTACTCATGGATAAAGTTGGATCTAGGTTAGGGCATCTAAGGCTTTGATTCAGATTCAGTGACTTTCCTAGCAGTTGTACTTTTTGAAGAAAGAAGGAAAGGTAGAGGCTGGTAATGGCTCAGATCCTAGTTATAAAATGGCAGGAGCAGGATGTGGGAGTCTATGACTGGCAAAAACTGAACTCCAACTTGACCACAGAATGGGAGAAGTCCAGTCATAGACATCACCTGCAAATCAAACCCATCAGTGCTTACTGTACTGACCTTGGCTTCCTAGTAATGGAACTGGGAGTTCCATCCCCTGTAAAGGATTCCTTTTAACAAAGATTAAAAAAAGAAATAAAAATAGCAGTTTAGCAAAGCTAACCAAGACATCAGCAATGTCTGATTATATATGTGATATTCTACTTCCATAGTCTTCTATTGCAGAAAAGACAAGAGTTACATTTTCTCAACTCTTCTTCAAAGTCTAGATGCCAAGGTTGACCATAAAATTTCATAGCATTTAGTTTGTTATTTCTTTTTCTCAGTCAGTAGACATGATTCTAATGCCTGATCCGGTCTCCTTTTTTTTCTTCTTCATAAAATTATGAAAGAAGGTGGTAGTTTGGCAGGGTGACTTATAAATTCCATTCATATACTAATAGGCTATAAGTCAATGACATATGTGTTCTGTCTCCATCTTAGCTTTACTTCAAATTCACTACAAATTGAAAGACCTTTTAACTCATCGTTGGCAAGTTATTTCCTTATTTGATATTTTCACTTTCTTCTTTTGTAAAATGAAGCCAAGAAACACTCTGAGGAAGTGTTTAAGTGACTGTTCTTATAGTCGGGAAGACTGTGGTTCAAGTCCTTTATCTGAGTTCTGTGGACACCAGGAGGTCATATAACCCCTCAGCTTCTAAAAGTTATACATCAGTTTCTAATCTGTTTTCAGAAAGATGATTCCAGTTTTAGTTGCCTCCCTCCCCAAACGAAGTTGAATTAGTTTTGTATTTAGCTGATTCTAAGGTCTTTTCCAGGTTTGTATTCTGTTATGATACTTTAAAAGGCTTTTAAAAAATTGGCACTACCTCAGCTCCCTCCTCAATCTATCACCTAGTTTTTTGCTATAGTTTGCCATACTACCACCCCACCTCAGGTATCAGGCCTTTTAGATGCAAAGAAGAAACAACCTACATTATCAACTTATTCTCAAGAATAGTCAGTTAAAATAAGAAGCTAATTCCTGGGCCACCCAAAGCCTTGCCACATCTCAGGGTCTGGTTGGACAAGGTAAGATCTCTTACCTCCCCCTCTCTCCACCCCCATGACACATCCTTTCTTGTCACTCTTCCAATTCCCACCAGCACTTTGGTTGACCCATCCCAGTCATAAAATGCCCTTATTTAGGTTCTGCTCATGAATATGTTGGATTCAATAAAATATCTGGTGTTCTGGTTTATCTCCTAGGTTCACTTTCATGATAACTGCTTACTCTAGACATATTTTACAGTTATGAAGTGCTTTGCAGTCGAGTTCTCATTTGATCAAACTCCAGGTAGCAAGCATTATCCTCACTTTACAGCTAAGGAAGCAGAGACTCAGAGAGTAGAAATGGGCCAGCTAATGTTACAAAGTCATTAATAATGAAACTAGACCACAAAGAGTTGCCCTGACCCATCATCCAGGGCTCTTTTACCAACTGTGCACTTATAATATGCTTAGTACTGTGGGAGCTGAAATGGAAGCATTAAAACAGTGCCTACCTCAAGCACCTTGGCATCTAGTTGGAGAAGATAAATAAGATAAACAGCAAAAACAAAATTGTATAAATGAAGCATTTGAATCCAAGGCTTAAAAAAGAGAAAACAGTATAAGCTGTTGTAGCAAGGGGGGGGTCATACTGGACCAGGTAGGAATTAAGCTTTGAGAGACAGATACAATGTGAACTATGGTGAAAAGGTGGTGAAAAAGAAGAACATTTCTTATAAGGGAGCAATAAAGGAATTTTTCTGGATCAAGGATCAACATAAGTGTTCTTAGAACTTCAAAAGCATTCTGGTCCAATGAGTAGAAATTAGAATATGTGTGTATGTATGTATACACATGTATGTATATGTCTATAACAACCACATATACACCTATATATTCACACATATACATATATACACACGTGTATAAATAGATGATCGGTAGACAGGTGGATAAATAAAACATCTATTAAGTACTTACTATATGCCAGGCACTGAGAATACAAATGTAAACAAATATAAGCAAAAAACAAGGCAGTCCTTGTCCTCAAAGAATTTATATTATAGAAGGGGAAGACAATGTAGAGAGAGAGACAGAGAGACAGAAAGAGAGAGACAGAGAGACAGAAAGAGAGAGAGAGAGAGAGAGAGAGAGAGACAGAGACAGAGAGGGACAGAGACAGAGACAGAGACAGAAAGAGATGGAATATAATATGGAGGGTGAAGGGAATGGGGGAGTAACTGCTCATGGGTAAAATGGAAAGGTGATCTGGGGTGTCATGGGCTCACCTAGGTTGAAGAGAACAGATGGCTGGCATGAGGAGTTCCTTAGTGAAAGTCAGACTAAGGTGAAGGCGTTGCCAGAATGAGAAGGCAACTAGGGGAGGTGTGGAGAATTGGTTTGAGGTGTCATGGAATGGTCTGAGTTTGAAGACAGTATGATGGCTGGTGTGAGTACTTCCTTAAATGGAGGTTTAGAGGGGAGTGCTTTACCAGGGAAACTAAGTTTGAATAATTGAGATAGAGTTGAGGGTAGTATAGGGCAGGTTAAGGTTGAAAGTCTGTCATTCCTTATCCCTTATCTATAATTGAGATCATAATACTTGTCCTAACTTTACAGGAGGCATCCTGTAAAACTTTTAAGGTACTTAATCATTTGGAACTGAGAATCCGAGGAAAAGTTAGGGCTGACTATATAAATCTTGAAATCATTTGTTTAAAGGTGAAACTAAATCCTGGTCCACATACCAAATATTTGAGGAACACTAACAGGCCTCCCTCCCCCAGTCATCTCTTCCCCAGGTTAAACATGTCCAGGTCCTTCAGACAATCTTCCTAATATTATGAAAGCTTTGTAGTTTAATGCTAAATCAACTGACATTAACAAGGGGAAAAAAGATGCTTGGGCTACCAGCAGGAAGGAACAGATGTTTGTTATGCATTAAAGGGAGCTGGGCATCAGTGCTAAGAGTAGAAATTAGCACAGAAGCATTTAGTTAGTCAGACAATAAGCATTTGTTAAGTGTTTACTTTGTTTCAGGTACTGTGTTATGTTCTAAGAATACAAAGAGAAGCAAAAAAACAAACAAACAAACAAACAAAAAAAAAACCCAGTCCCTAACCCCAACGAATGCACATTAAAATGGTGGTAGATAAGATATAAATAACCAAGCATATACACAATATATGCTGAGTATGTAGAAGGTAATCAGAGGGGAAGACTAGCAGCTGGGGAAAACAGGGAAGGCCAAGCCACATGTAAAGTTTAAGTTTAAACCAGAGAGTAATAGAGAGATGCCAGTCAACATATCAATGGAAACAATACAAGTATAGATTGGGTATCTGGGTTGGCCAACTGCTTAAGGCAGAAGTTGGGATCAGGAGCTAGAAGAAGAGGAAGAGATGAGGTAGCTACAGAAGAGTCATTTCAAAGGTAGGAGCTCAGAGCTCTTAATAAAGTGGTGATTTGCTGATTAGAATTTTCTCTTGAATAAAGTGTCCTTAGTAAGAATCTCTATATGCTGCCCTTGCTTCCTTGTGCTTGTTAAAGGATCAGAGCTGTCAGCTGACCGTACACAGAAGGCCAGTCAGAGATTGCATTGTGAAGACATGCCCAAAGGGGAAGATCTTCAGGAGTCTGGGCACAGAAAGCAATCCTGACCAAGGGGTCTTTAAATTACAGGTCTTCACTGTTATACTTCACTCCAGAAGATTCTGGGCTGCTCTGGTTGTTTGTATCTGTGGTTCCCACATTATCAAGGTTAAAGTTAAATCTAATATCTGGAAATCATCTTACATAATTGAGGATGAATACAAAGAGAGGTATTATGTTAAAATAATGTCCAGAGTACTAAAATCCAGACTAAGTTGAGGATGCTAAGGACAATTCCTTAACAAACACCCATTGAAAGACTTCAATCAAAGTTTAGATGGCATTCCTCAAGGATACTAGATGGGGTATTTTTTTATTCAGATGTGGGTTCATCCTAGATGTTCTCTGATATCCCCTTTTGTGATTCTATACTAGTTTTTTCACTGACTATCGCTTATGGCTAGAATGCTCTCACTCAACATCTCTGCCTCTTGGAATCACTGGTTTCTTTCAAGCGTCAACTCAAGTGTAGACTATGATTGTGGTTTGTCCTTCATTCTTGAAGAGGCCTATGGTGTCAGGGAGATGATGACAAGACTTAAAAATGATTTTGATTTGAGTGAGGATTGGTGCAAAGTCCCCAATCTCACTTTCTCCTCCAGAGTTATCTGGGTCCAGTGCCCTGATAGAGATCAGAATGATTGGACTTAGCCCAGGATGCAGTGGAAGATCTTGGCACTTTTAAGCTAAGGTCTTTTCAGTTTTTCACTTTGAGTAAGGCAACAGTCATTCAATGAATAAGTCTCTTGAAGAAGTGACTGAAGGGATGGCCCCTTTAATTAAAAAAATTCAAACTGGTTAGGGAAAACCCTGAGTGTTGCTGGCCAAAAGAGAAACAGTTACTATTTACATTCACTCTGAGCCAGGAGGGTCCTATGAAGACTATACAAAACAACATTGAATTTATTTTATATTTATATTCTGAATATACTATATATGTATATTCTGTATAATATATGTATATTCTTTATATATATATACATATATATATATATATATATCTTCTGTATATACTAATATATGTACCTATTATCTCCCCAATTAGGATGAAATCTTCTTGGGTATAGGGATTGTTTAGCTTCTCTTTTTGTATACTCAATACTTAGCATGGCCTATTGCAGTGTAGGTTTAGACCCCTATCAAATACTCGTTGATTGACTGCCTGTGAAGTAAAAGTAAATGAATTGGGGGACTGAGGTGAATGATGACAATTAGACAAAGACATTTTTCTTGGTTAATGGATAAATATTCAGTTTTCAATGATTTAATAATTTATAAAGTCTTGCTTTCATACTTCAATTCATAATTTTATTTACTATGACTTCTCTCTCCTTTCCACTTATAATGAATATGAACCTTATATTCCTTAATAAATGGTCTTCCTGAGTTCACAAGTCATTGTCACAAAAGACACCCACATGATAGGTAGATAGATAGTTGATAAATAGCTAGGTAGATCAATAGAGGGATAGATAATCATTACCTGATGACCAAACTATTTGATGATGAGCTTTCTGAACTCTATTAGGTTGGTCCTTAGGCAACAACTACATAGCCCATCCTGCTTCATAATTGAGACTATTCAGCTTAGTATAACCTCCCAGTAATTGCACTTCTATGGCTTCTTCTTTGAGAAGTCATGGTTACCTTCATGCTACTGTGAGGCATAAAACTAGGTCTTTAGATTATATGCTATCTAGATAATTCTGGTTTGCCATGGGCTGCTCAGTGTCCAGCACTAAGCATGATTGGAGACATGAATAAGAAATGACCAGACCATGTAGGTAGTTCAAGGAAGAACCATGAACTCCATTTATTGATTATTAGGACAGGGTTTTAATAGAGCAATGAGACAAAGGAAGGGGACTCAAGTTTTCTTATCATTACCTTAGTCTATTATATCCTGAAAGTAGCACAGAATAGATAATTTGATAAGAATTTTTTATCTAGGAGACTAAAGTCTTAGGGTAAAACCTTTGGTCTAGGCCTCAGGTACCTCCTAATGAAGCCGCAGTCATAAACAGATACAATTGAGAGCAGACTTCAAAGCCAAAGCCACAATCATCAAAAGACACCATGTTTAGAGCTGACCACCTAAAGATACCTGAGTGCTGAATCAAGTATTTTGGCTCTCAACATCTGGTGCAATCAGGCTCCTGCAATTGAATCACCACACAAGTTTGGTTTTTCCACCTTATTCTCTTCACAATCACAACGCATGAAAACTTCTCAGGGGATCTAATTCATAACTCTCTGTATTTAAGAACCTCTCTTAAGAATTCATAACTCTCTGTATTTAAGGGTAAATAATACACAAGGGTAGTTTCAAGTTTTTGGGGGGAGCTACATTTACTAGACAGTGTGATTGTTTCCCTTATTGCCAAATTCACTTTTTCTCTCTGGATGTTTTTTCTTTTATTGAGGTGTTGTCTTTGGCATATTTCTTTGTCTCCCCCTCACAGGTGAATGGAAGGGAGGCAGATGAAGAATGAGGCAGGGAGAGCTTTGATGAATCTATGCAGAGTTTTAGTGACAGTAAAGAGTAATTCCACAGATTTTCAGAAATGCACATTTTAAAAATTCCACATGTGAATTGAATGCAAGGAGGGCAAGAGAGCAGAGAAAGAGTGGGGAAAGAAAGGAAAGGAAATTTGTGCTCCTTGTCACTAGTTGGACCAAAGATATTCACTCTGCAGACAGACCTTGTGCTAAAGGAAAAATCTGATGAAATTGAGCTTAATGTTTTCATTAAAGTTAGAAGAGACTTTTACTCACCTAAGAAAAATGTCTTAACTAAAAAATAGATTTTTCAAAGACCACAGACAACAGCGAGGTAAAATGTGTCTGATTTATGGCAGGTTTAAAAGGTCTGCCTTCCACATGTGAGTCTAGAGCCATGGTAGGTGTCACAGCAAGATGATAAATGAAGAGATAACTCAAAAGGAGAAGCAAAAAGCCAGTACCCTCCAGCATGCATGTGAGTCTGGAAGTTAGCTCCAGAGCAAAGTCTGTAGTATGTCAGGAAGGCTGTATAGCCATAGGTCAGCAGAGTGACAGGCTGCTATGAATGAAGAGGTGTGTTTTTCTCTCTCCATTATATCATCAAATAGCTAAATGATCTTAGGTAAGTCACATGTAACTCAGTATCCTTATATTAAGATGGGGATAATAATACTTGCTCCAAAGATGCTTTAAAGAATTAAAGTCACCATAAAAATGAAATGTATTAATTGGTTTCATTTAGTATTGGTATCATTTAGATGACAGTGAGAGATGAAATTAGGGAGGAGTGATTATTAAATGGATTGTTGAGAAAGAAAAGACCAATCTCCATATAAGGAGACACCAGTGGCTTTTTTTTTTCCAGAAAAAAAAATGTAATCTTATTATCTAGTCATCAACCCTTTCCAAAGCAGAAAACACTGGTTTTAGAAGATGGAAATGGATAATGATGCACATGAGGTAAAAGATTTTGTGCTTGGTAAATTTTTAAAAACATTTAAAGCAGTTAAGAAATGAAATTCATAGATTAGAAAAAGAAGAGACCTGGGTATACAATATGGGGTGGGGTGAGATTGGCCATTCTCTCTTTGTGGGGAGAAATCCAAAAAAAATCAATATGTGAAAGCAGAGAGAGTCAAACACACCATCTAGCAACTCTGCACAGTATTTGGACAGAAGAGATGGAGAAAAAAGGGAAATCAATGAGGCGGCAATGTAAGATCCTCTTCTCTACATTGCATGTGAATGTGATGCAGGTTAAAAGGTTAGAAATCCACTGGTTTGTTTTGCAGGAGGCAATAATCACACCAACTTTTACTGAAATTTTTGCTTTATATCTTACAGAAAGGTTGGAGAGAACAGACTAATGCACATAAAACAATAAGACACAGTTAAGTAATACGCTCTATGCTACCAACTATAGTAGTTCAAAACAAAGAATTAATGTAAAAGAGAGAGTAGTCAAGGAAAGCTTTAAAGAACTGAAAGCATCTGGGCTTTGAATGAAAGATAGAAAAAGACTGTTTGTTTTTTGAGATTTTTTTAAAATCCAAGATATATAGGCAGACATAACAGAAATATGACCAAAAACATTGCCTAATAGACAAGTGGTCAAAGGACATATACAAACATTTCTTAAAAGAATTACTATCAACTAGCTATATAAAAGAATGTTCTATATCACTAATGGTAAGAGAAATTCAAATCAAAGCAACTTTGAAGTTTTGCCTCAGACCAAGAATTTTAGCAAATATGACAAAAGATAGGAAGTTGATGTTGGAGGAGTAGGCACATGAATTTGATATTGGGCTATGAATATGTCTGAACATTGAGGAAAGCAATTTAAAAAAAAAATAACTAAATATCCATAACTTTTGTCCCAGATATTCCACTACTAGGCATTTACCTCAATCAATAAAGCAATCAAGTCAATCATCATGCATGTATTCATCACTGACTATTGCCAACCAGTGAGATTACAAATACAAAGAATGAAATAACAGCTATTTGAAAGACTTACATGCTAATGAGGGAAATGACAAGAACCATTTAAATACAGGCAAAATAAGTATACAGACAATAAATAAAAAAAAAAAACCCAAAAAGTAGCTAAATGTGAAATAGTTTGGAATGGAGGATAATAGGGAGAATTCTTGCAGTTTTGGAGATCAGGAAAGGCTTCCTATAGAAGGTGGTGCCTTATTGTATCTTGAAGGAAGAGGAGATAGTGTTGTGAAGTGAAGAAGGAATGCATTACAGGTAGTAGATAGTCAGCACATTGCACAGAATAGGCATGTAGTGAATATTGAATTAAAATGAATCAAGAAAGCATAGGGTTTTTTTTGGGGGGGGGTGTTGGTAGTCAGTCAATAAATATTTATTAAATGCCTAAATGTACCAAGGACTGTATTTAGTGCTGGTGATACAAAAACAGGCAAAAGGAAATTCCTGTCCTAAAGGAGTCCACAGTTTAATGAAGGAAGAGAACTTATTGTTGTACCTGGTGAGTGACATGATAGAGTTTAGAGGAGTACAGAGAAGTACATTTCACTTTGCATCATCTCATGTGATTCTTCCAAGGTTTTTTTTTTAGTGTACTCTGCTCATCATTTCTTATAACACAGCAGCATTCCATGATAATCATATACCACAATTTGTTCAACTGTTTCCCAGTTGAGTCATCCCCTCAATTTCCAATTGTTTACCACCCGCTATACATATTTGTGTCCACATAGGTTTTTTTTTTAAATCACTTTTGGGATAGAGACCTAGTAGTGGTATTGCTAGGTCAAAATGACCGCATGATTTTATAACCCTTTAGGCATAGTTTCAAATTGTTCTACAGAAAGGTTGAATCAATTCACAACTCCACTAACAACTCATTAATGTCTCATTTTCCCTCATCCCCTCACTCCACCATTTGTCATATACCTTTTCTGTCCTATTACCCAATCTAATAGGTATGAGGTAGTACCTCAGAATTGTTTTAATTTGCATTTCTCTAATCAAGAGTAAGTTATAACATTTTTTCCCACATGGCTAAAGATAGCTTGGGTTACTTCTTCTGAAAAATATTCATATTTACCCATGAAGGAATGTAAACAGTTTAACTCTATTAAGTACTTTATGATTTCCCTTTCCTGCTTGCCTTTTTATGATTCTCTTGAGTCTTGTAATTTGCAAGTCAAATTTTCTATTCAGCTCTGGTCTTTTTGTCAAGAATGCTTGAAAGTCCTCTATTTCACTTTCATTTCCCCCCTGAAGGATTAAACTCAGTTTTGCTGGGTGGGCAATTCTTAGTTGTAATCCTAGCTCCTTTGCCCTCCAGAATAACACAGTGCAAGCCCTTCAATTCATTAATGTAGAAGTTATGTTAGCCTGACTGTGGCTCCACAATAAATCTTGTGTTAGCCTGACCGTGGCTTCACAGTATTCAAATTGTTTCTTTCTGGATGCTTGCAACATTTTCTCTTTGACTTGGGAGCTCTGGAATTTGGCTATAATATTCCTGGGAGTTTTCATTTAGGGATTTCTTTCAGTAATTGGTGGATTCTTTGAATTTCTCTTTTACCCTCTGCTTCTACAATATTAGGGCAGCTTTCCTTCATCATTTCTTGAAAGATGATCTCTAGGCTTTTATTTTTTATTATGACTTTCAGATAGTCCAATAATTTTTAAACTGTCTTTCCTAGATCCAGGTCAGTTGTTTTCCAAATGAGATATTTCACATGGTCTTCTATTTTTTCATTCTTTTGATTTTATTTTTTTTTCTTGATTTCTCATAAAGTCATTAGCTTCCATTTGCTCCATTCTAATTTTTTTTATCATATTGACTAAGGGTCTATTAATTTTGTTGACTTTTTTCATAAAACCAGCTCTTAGTTTTATTTATTAATTCAATAGTTTTCTTAATGTCAATTTTATTAATCTCTCCTTTGATTTTCAATATTTCTAATTTAGTACTAAATTGGGGATTTTCAATTTGTTCTTTTCCTAGCTTTTTCAATTGCATGTCAAAATCATTGACCTCCCTTCTCTCTGCTTTAATTAAGTATGCAATCAGGGATATAAAACTTTCCCTGAGAACTGCCTTTAGTGCATCCCACAAATTTTGGTATGTTGTCTCATTATTATCATTTTCTTGAATGCAATTATTGATTGTTTCTATAATTTCTTGTTTGACCCATCCATTCTTTAGGATTAAATTGTTTAATTTCCAATTAATTTTTAGTCTCTCTTTCCATGGCACTTTATTGCATATAATTTTTATTGCATCATGATCTGAGAATGATGCATTTAACATTTCTGCCTTTTTGCACTGGATTGTGAGGTTTTTATGCCCTAGTACATGGTCTGATTTGAGTATGTACCATGCACTGCTGAAAAGAAAGTAAATTCCTTTTTATCCCCATTCAGTTTTCTCCAGAGATCCATCATATCTAGTCTCTCTAAGATTCTATTCACCTCCTTAACTTCTTTCTTGTTTATTTTGAGGTTAGATTTATCGAGTTCAGAGAGGGGGAGATTAAGGTCCCCACTAGTATAGTTTTGCTATCTATTTCTTCCTCTAATTCCTTTAACTTCTCCTCTAGGAATTTAGATGCTATACCACTTGGTGCATATATATTAAGTAGTGATATTGCTTCATTCTCGATGGTGCCTTTTAGTAGGATATAGTTTCCTTCCTTATCTCTTTTAATTAGATCTATTTTTGCTTTTGCTTTATCTGAGATAAGTATTGCTACCCCTGCTTTTTTTTACTTTAGCTGAGGCATAATAAATTATACTCCAACCTTTTACCTTTACCCTGTGGGTATCCCTTTGTTTCAAATGAGTTTCTTGTAGACAGCATATTGTAGGATTATGGTTTTTAATCTGTTCTGCTATCCACCTCTTTTTTATGGGAGAGTTCATCCCATTCACATTCACAGTAACGATGACTATCTGTCTCTTTCCCTCCATCCTATTCCCTCCCCTATTTATGTTTTTGTTTCTTCCTTCTCCCTTCCCCTCCTTGAAGTTTTCCCTTTTTACCGCCCCCTCCCTCAGTGTTCCCACCCAGTGACTCCCCTTCTTAACTTACCCTCTCCCCTTACTATTATTTCCCTCCCTTCTAATTTCTAATTAATTTCCCTCCCTTCTAATTTCTAATCTAATTTCTAATCCCCCCATTTAGTCTCTTCCTTTTCACCCCACCCCCTTACCTTTCCATTATCTATAGGACACAATAAATTTTTATACTTATCAGAGTAAATTACTCCCCATTTGATTCCAAACCAATGAGAGTAAATTTCAAACAGTGCTCCTCTCCCTCCATCCTTTTCCTCTATTTAATGAATTTATGTGTCTATTCACATTAGAATCTTAAACTTCACTGATTAAGTTGATCCCTCTTTGAACCAGAACCAGTGAGAATAGTGTTTAAATGATGTTTCTCTCCCTCTTTCTTTCCCCTCTTCTATAGTGTGTTTTGATGCCTCTTCAGATGGCATATTTTACCTTTTCCTATCTCATCCTTTCCTTTTTCCCATTACAGTCCCTTTGATACCCTTAATAGTATTTTTTTTAGTCTTCAGGTTAGTGCATTCATACCCAAACCCTCTATCTAAGTATAACCCTTTTGAAGGTCATGATAATCATAAAGATTTCGAATATTGACAGTTATCAGCTCCATATATAGGGATGTGAACATTTTGCTCTTGTTGCATCCCAAGTAATGAGTGTGTGTTTGTGGGTGTGGGTGTGTGCACTTATTTATGTGTGAGTCTGTGTTTCCCTTGTTTACCTTTTTATATCCTTCTGGAGTCTTGTAATTGGAGATCAAATTTTTTGCCACTTTTTACTAGGGGATCTTCACCCAAGATCAAGTGTCTATATTTTATATCAAAAGTCTATTATTTTCTTTAAAAAAACTGTGTATTTTTAAATTTATATGTATATATAATTTATATTTATATGTAAATTTAAACTTCTATGTGTGTGTGTATTTTTATTGATTTTTTTTCTCATCTTACCCCTCTACTCACACTCCAAAAAAGGGGGGGAAATAAAGTTTTAAAATATATGCTTCAATATGCATTCAAAGTCAATCAGTTTTCTCTCTGGATAGCATTTTTCATCATGGGTTTTTGGGATTTTCTTGGATGATTATCTTGATCAGTCTTTCACAGTTGATCATCCTTACACAATTACTGTTACTGTATACAATGTTCTCCTGGTTCTGCTCACTTTACATGAGTTTACATAAGATTTCTCAGGTTTTTCTGAGAGAACATCCTTTTTGTCATTTTTTTTTTTTTGCTTTTTTTCAGGTCAATTGGGGTTAAGCGACTTGCCCAAGGTCATACCGCTAGTTTTTGTGTTAAGTGTCCGAGGCCAGATTTGAACTCCGGTCCTCCTGACTCCAAGGCTGGTGCTCTATTCACTGTGCCACCTAGATGCCCCCTTTTTGTCATTTCTTATAGCACAATAGTATCCCACCACAATCATATACCATGATAGTTTTAGCCATTCCCCAATTGGTAGCCATCCCCTAAATTTCCAATTCTTTGTCGCCATAAAAAGAGCTGGTATAAATATTTTTGTACAGATAAGTATATTTTCCTTTTCCTTGATCTCTTTGGAATACAGACTGAGTAGTGATTTCGCTGAGTAAAAGGATATGCACAGTTTTATAGACCTTTGGGTACAGTTCCAAATTATTCTCTAGAATGGTTGGACTAGTTACCAATTCCACCAACCACCATTAATATCCCAGTCTTCCCACATCCCCTCCAGCATTTGTCATTTTCCTTTTCTTTCATAGTAACCAAACTAATAATTTTGAGGTGGTATCTCACAGTGGCTTTAATTTGCATTTCTCCAACAAATAATGATTTACAGTATTTTTATATGACTATTGATAGGTTGATTGTTTCTTTCTTAAAACTATTTGCTCACATCCTTTGCTCATTTATCAATTGGGCAATGGCTCATATATATATCTTTTTTTTATAAATTTGGCTCAGTTCCAAATTTTTTGAAAAATTAGTAATTTTTCAGACGCTTGCTGTGATTTTTCCTTCAGTTTTTTCATTCTAATTTGGCAAGACTTCTCTATATATATTTCAAATAATTTATTTATCATTGGGATTAATTGCTCCTTAAATCTTTGGAAGAATTCACTTGTAAATTTATCTGATTCAGAGGAATTTTTCCTGGGGAGCTTGTTTCTTCTTCTAAGACAGAACTATTTACATATTGTATTTCCTCCTTTATAAAATTGAGCAGTTCATAATTTTGTGAACTTTCATCCATTTCACTTAGATTGTCATTTTACTGGCATTAATTTAAATAAAATAATCCAATAATTGCTGTAATTTCATCTTCATTAATGGTTTAGTTAACCTTGTCATTTTTTGATAATGGTAATTTGGTTTTCTTCTTCTTTTATATATATATATATATATATATATATATATATATATATATATATATATATATATATATATATATATATATATATATATATATATATATATATATATTTTGAAACATTTAATCTTAAGACCTGGAATTTCAGATCCATTTCCTTCCTCCCTTGTCACCCATTCCCTCTGGGGAGATAAGTAATTCAGTATATGTTGTACATGTCTAGCTATGCAAAACATTATCATAGTAGATATATTGTACAAGGCTGCTTATAATTCCCTCCCACTCATCCCACCCCCCACCTGGTCCATTCCCTACATGATCCTGTCCCTCTTCTATAGTGGGTACTTCCAACCTCCCCTCCCCCAAGGATGCCCTCCCATCCATCATCCCTCCTCTCATCCCCCTTCCCCCTATTCTGCTGCAGGTTGAGATATCCCATTTAGTATGTATATCATTCTCTCCCTGAACCAAATTCAATGAGAATGTGGATTTGCCTTTTTCCCTTCCTATTCTCCCCCTCCCTTGCAACCACTTCCCCTTGCTTCTTCTACATGAGATAGTTTACCCTACCCTGTCTTTCCCCATCTCCTCTTGCCACTTTCCTCTCTCACTTCATAATTTCATCCCTTGAGTATTCTCCCTTCCCAACAAATTCAACCTCTGCCCTCTATCCATATACACACACATTCACTTTATGAGAAATCAAGATGCTGCTAAGCAGATCCAAACAAATGAAAGAACAGAAGGCAATGTGAAATATCTCATGGGAAAAACCACTGACCTGGAAAATAGATCCAGGAGAGACAATTTAAAAATTATTGGACTACCTGAAAGCCATGATCAAAGAAAGAACTTAGAAATTACCCTTCAAGAAAGTCTCCAGGAAAATTGCCCGGATGTTTTAGATCCAGAGGGCAAAATAGAGGTTGAAACAATCCACCGATCACCTCCTGAAAAAGATCCCAAAAAGAAAACTCCCAGGAATATTATAGCCAGGTTCCAGAATCCCCAGATCAAGGAGAAAATACTACAAGCAGCCAGGAAGAAACATTTTCAATATTGTGGAAACACTATCAGAATAGCCCAGGACCTGGCAGCTTCTACACTGAGGGATCGAAGGGCATGGAATATGATATTCCAGAGGGCAAAAGAACTGGGAATGAACCCAAGGGTCACCTACCCAGCAAAACTGAGTATTTTGTTTCTGGGGAAAATATGGTCATTCAGTGGAATAGAGGACTTTCAAGCATTCTTGAGGAAAAAACCAGAGTTGAATAGAAAATTTGACATCCAGACACAAGAAGGAAGAGATGCCTGAGAAGGTAATCAGGGAAAAGAAATCAAAAGGAACTTATCAAAGTTGAGCTATTTACATTCCTATATGGAAAAACAATAACTGTGACTGATGAAATCTTTCTCAGTATGAAAATAATGAAAGGGTGTATGGCCATATGAATACATATGTGAATGTGTGTACCTATGTTTACAGTTATATATGGATAGAGGGCATAGGTTGAATTTGTTGTGAAGGGTGGATACTTAAGGGGTGAAATTATGAGATGAGAGAGGAAAGTGGCAAGAGGTGATGGAGAGAGACAGGGTAGGGTAAAGTATCTCATGTAGAAGAAGCAAGGGGAAGTGGCTTCAGCGGAGGGGAAGAATAGGAAGACAAAAAGGCAAAACCACATTCTCATTGAATTTGGTTCAGGGAGAGAATGACATACATACTAAATGGGATATCTCAACCTGCATCAGAATAGGGGGAAGGGGGATGAGAGGGGGGATGATGGATGGGAGGGCATTCCTGGTGGGAGGTTGGAAGTACCCACTATAGAAGAGGGACAGGATCAAGTAGGGAATGGACCAGGTGGGGGGTGGGATGGCTGGGAGGGAATTATAAGCAGCTTTGTACAATATATCTACTATGGTAAAGTTTTTCATAGCTACACATGTACAACATATACTGAATTACTTATCTTTCCAGAGGGAATGGGTGACAAGGGAGGAAGGGAATGGTTCTGAAATTCAAGGTCTTAAAATTAAATGTTTCAAATATATATAAATACTATTATTAATACTCTTTTGCTTGTAAAAACAAAATAAAAACTAAAAGAACAATATAATAAAGCAAAAAAAAAGAATTCTTTAAAAGCCCCTGATTTCATTAAAGATATATATGTATATGCATACATGCATTCTTGATTTAATTTATTCTTTTCCCTTGTAGAACATAATATTCCAAGTTCTTCATTCTTTTTGTGACACCAACTCTAAATATTTTGTGATCCCTTTAAGTTCCTTAGTACTTTTTTTTTTTTTTCTGTCTGATTTTTTTTAACCCGGAATTGGGATTTTAACTATAATGTTCTTGGGAATTTTCATTTTGGGGTTTCTTTCAGGATATTACTGGTGGATTTCTTTCTACTTTCCCTCTAGTTCTTAGACATGTAACAGTTTTATATCATGATATCTTGAAATACAATGGATAGTGTCATATTTTGTACATTGCTTTCAGGCAATCCAATGTTTCATGACTTATTTTTTCTTGATTACTATTCGAGATAAGTTATTTTTAATATGAAAACCCCTGAAATATTTTTTCAGTCTTTTGACTTTATTTTTTAAATTTTATTTCAAATATTTATTAATGTCTCATGTAATCACTGACTTTGATTTGGTTTATTTTGGTTTTATTTTGGTTTCCAAGAAGTCAGTTGCTTGGGTAAGCTTTTGTATGTATTTTGTCAAACTCTTAATTCTCATTCCAATTTTTTTCTTCCCTAGCTGTTTTTACTGCCCCCTCAAAATTTCCCCCAGTGCTCTTATTTCTTTTCCAATTCTTTCCTCTAGTATTCTCATTTCATTTATGAAATTATTTTTATCTCTTTTTTTAAAGTTCTTGATTTTTGTCTTCCACAAATTCTAGTTGAACTCAAAGTTATACCCAAGCTTTTCTTTTTGCTTCTTTTTAAAAATTTCTCTTCTCCTTTATTTCGTGGTCACTCTCCCTTTTTTCATTTTGATTTTAGACTTCTTTGAGTAATTTTCATCTTCTGGATTTGTATCTTTAGTGCCTCTCTCACAATAGCTTTTTGTGGTGGAATTTCTTTTTTTTTTAAGTTGTTGTTTGCTAATTTTTCTAGACTTCTTGAGTTCTGACTTTCTTTCATAGCCAGGCTCCATGAATTCCTGGAGGGAATGGCTTGACTTTACTGGCGTTGCTTTTGGATCCTTGGGCCTTGGGGTTTGCAAGTTTTCGGTGTGCCCCAAACTGAGATCCAGGGTAATGTCTGTGTGCTGTCCTCCTGGTATGAACTATTATATAACCAAGATTTATGTATGATATGACCAACATAATTGTTAGTTTGCCCCTTTTTGGAACTCTAGCAGACTGCAACTATACAGAGCCACTCTTGTGTACTTGGAAAGCTGTGGAGCTTCAGAATAAAACAAAGGGTCCCCTTTGGTCAGTGCTTCCTGCAACCTGGCCTGGGAGCTAGTTCTAAGACTGTATTCTACTCTCAGAGTTACAGCTCCATAGCTGCTGTTTGCTTCCAGACTCATATCTTGTTTAGTTCATAGCCTAGAGCCCAAGAAGGTCATAACACAACATCGGAACATAGGAAGAGCTTCTTTCAGTATAAGTGCTAGAAGCTTCCATATCATGCTGTGAGTACCCCTGAAGAGGAATTCCACCAAACCAACCTTTTAAAATTTCTTTGTCTTCTTATGCAATCTAAACTGGAAAAAACGACTCATTGTCTTCCCCCCCTTGTATTTACTAATAAAAAAGTCAGTCTGATATATTGGGTTTTTAAAAAATTTTTGTCAAGTATGTGTGAGGAAGACCTTACTTGTACTAAAACCTTTTACTCTGGCATCTTGTCTGGTTTCCCAAAGACCATTTCTAGATAACATCTTCTTAAGCAGCAGTTTGTTTCCAAAGCTTAGGCTTTCTTCTTATCCCTTTGCCTAAGATTGGAAGTGTTGATCAAAACAGTATCTGTTCCTCTAAGGTCTTCAGTTTCTTGACCAAAATTCCATAATCCTTAGAAATATTTTAAAATTTCTCCTGGCAATATTATATCTGTCCTTGTTAATTCATCAAAGTGATTAATAGTCTTCAGGTCTCACAAGTGTGGGAATTTGCTCTGTCATTTCATTCTAAGACAGCATACTTCTAAACCTGCTTAACTAACCATCTGCATGAAATCACTCACCATCACAATTTATAATTTAATCCTCTGACTCTTTTTGAATGTTCTTTCACCTGTGGATACATATTCCTTAGAGTATAATGTGTTTTTTTCCTCCAAGTATCAAATTTTCCACACTTTAGTAAGAGTTCCATAACTATGACTTATTTTTTGCAGTTCAAAGGTCTGTTAATTCTCATAAATGGAAATGCAATGTCAGACAGCAACTGATTATGTAGGGTCTTGAGACCTAGTCAAGAGTTGGAACATTGTTCAGTAGGCAACAAGGAGCCATTAAACATTTTGAACTGAGGAGAGACATGACTACCCAGATATACAAAATATTATACTAGAAGCAGCATGATGGATAGAAAGGGGATAAGGGAGAAATTAGTTAGGAGGCTATTGCAGTAATCCAAGTGGATAGTAATGAAAGTCCCCATTGCAGAAGGAGTAGTAGGAAAAGAGAGGAGACACTGGATTACTAATGGTTGAAGTCAAGGTAGACTTTATAAAGGAGTTTGATGCATGTACTGAAGAAGGAATGGAATCTGAACAGGAAGAAGGGCAAAATCTTTCCTAAATGAGGGAGAAGAATGAGCATAGAGACTGAAATGAACATGGTTTATGTAAATGGCAGTGATGAGCTTCCTCTCACTCTCCAGGAAGTCCTAGAATATAGTTTGGATAGGTACTTGATTGTGAAGGGTCTGAAAACTTCTGAAAATAAAATTTTATAAGAATTTTTGTAAGACTTTTTCCATTTCTCAGTAGTGGTACTTGATGGCAGCCAGTTTCTAGAAAGCTCTGTTTGAGACCCAGTCCTAGAAAATGACTTTTCAATAGCTTTTGGCAAATTATACACATCTTTTCCGTTTTGCTACCTAGGTAGCACAGTTGATAGAGCACTGGGCTTAGAGCCAGGAATTTGTGAGTTCAAATCCTCAGAAACTTAATAGTTGCATTAACCTCGGCAAATCGCTTAACCTCAGCTTTAATATGGAGATAATTATAGCATATTTATTATATATATTTGTAAAGTACTCAGCACAAAACTAGGCACAGAGTAGGTGCAAAATAAATGTGTATCCCTTTCCTCCTCTTCACCAGTGTGGGAGCAAGTTTAAAGTATTATAGGATAAGGTCTGGAATTAATATGCAATGACTCAGTTAATATATTCTCTTCTTATGACTGCTGTATGCAGACAGAGTGCCTGATTATATGAAGGGATGGGAGAGGAAAGTTCTGTTATGAGGGTTCTATGTTACCAACTCACTGCACTTAAATGTAAATATTAATTGTAAGGTCACTCAACATCACAGTCTCTTTTTTATCACTATAGTTGATAAGCAATTTACAGGTCATTTTATTAATAATGATAAAAGTTGATGTTTATGTAGTATTTTAAAGTCTGTAAATAATTTTGCACATATTATCTCCTTTGATACTTGGTAGTCAAAGTATTATCTCTATTCTACAGATCAAGGAATATTGTGCGATAGATTAGTGGTCAAAGAATGTGAACAGGCAGCTTTTAAATGAGGAAATACAATATATTAATAACAATATGAAAAGAAGTGCTTTGTCACTACGAATCAAAGAAATGCGATTTTTAACAACTCTGAAGTGCTACCTCACATCCACTAGAATAGCAAAGATTACCAAAAAGGAAAGTGACAGATTTTTGAAGGAGAGAGGAGGAGAACAAGTATCATATTGGAGGAAAGAGAGAGAGGAGAACAAGTATCAAATTTATAAAGCTATGATTTGGTTCAGTTATTCTGGAAAAGCAATTTTGATTATACCCAAATGGTCAGATGAAGAAACCAAGGACCAAAGAAATGAAACAATTTGTCCCAAATCACACAAAGTTAGGGATCCTAAATCATTTCCTCTTTTGTGTTCAGTTTCTTTAGCTTCAAAATGACTTTAGATAAAATGTATAAGGTTCCTTTGAGGTCCAGGTGATTATAGTTTCTTTGACTATATTTTGAAGTTCATTAACTCCTCCTCCCCAAAAGTAATCATCTCAGGTTCCTTTTTGAAAGAGAACAATTCTTTACTTCCCCTTGTCTTAGTACACTACTCATCCATCTCCATCAACTTTTTTTCCACTTCCCTCCTTTGCAAGAAGGCATCAAAGACAAACTTACCTGGCTTCAAAATTTTACTGAGGGTGGAACCTGGATGGACCTATTCCTCTAAAGCATAAATTTTACTGTTCCAATAGAATCAAGATAACCTCTTGTGAAGCCAACTCTTTTTGACTTGGCCAACTTTTATCAAAATAACAACCTCTTCTCCATTCCCCACTAGACATCTCTGCTATAGGCAACTATCTAAAGTTGTCAAGTGTAGAGAAGATGCCATCCTGTTTTATTAGAGGTCAGTTGGGAGTTCCCTATAACAATGCAATCACCCTTTAGGCAGCCTCCCAAAGCATTCCTGCATGTTATCTCCATTCCTCTCAGTTATTTCATACAGTGTTCTCTCACTGATCTGACAGGAAGGAAAGTGATACAGTCCTGAGAAATTAAAAAGGAAAATAAACATCCACATGCATATGTGTATATATATATTTCTGCTTCCAATCTTAAGTTCTCTCATAAACTCAACTGGCCCTCCTTTGTCCTCATGTTGTGCAAGAAGAAAGTTAATAAGAAGCATTGCAAGTTTCCTTTTATTTTTCTTTTCTAAGAGGCATAGCCAAAAAGGTTTAGGCTGTAATCTGTAACACTTAGCCCTTGTTTTGTATGCATGTTTGTGACACCATTTGAAAAAAGTGCCACTTAAGACTGGGATGGGCGACTGCATTTTTCCAATCGACCTTCATGGGTTTTGAGTTTAGAGCTCAACTTGAGGCTGTTTGCGTTCCAGTCCAATTATGCCAGTGAAACGTGATTTCATCGTTCAAAGTAAAATGGGTTTTTTTAAAGGCCCTTAGACATCAAATAATTTCTTAACAACAACCACAAAAGTTTTGATGAGTTAAGTGTGAATGATTGAGATCTAGGAAGATTTAACTTTCTGTGAAATTTACTTGGGTTCAACAATTAAAAAGGGAAATAGTTCTTAATGCATTATGCAGAAAACTGAGAAATCATTCAATAACATACATTAATTTATTTTTGAATTACAGGATATTACAATGGACTATAGAAGGGATATGATCAAGATAGAAGACCTGTTCCTTCTCTTAAGAAGCTTACAATCTACCTAGAGTGACTAAACATAACCATTATTCACTTGTATGTAGAAATTTAAGTTTTGCAAAGTTTTTTCTTACAACACTGTAATGTGGATAATGTAATTGTTATTATCTTTATTTTACAGGTAAAGGAAATCAAAGCCCAGAGATTTGTTGATGGTCATACAATTAGTAAGTTTTAGAGCCTAAATACAAATCCATGTTTCTCTCCTCATCCAGTAAACCTTTCCACACACTATCTACTATAAGACTCTCCTTACACATAGGCAGAATAATAGTTTGCCTATAAGTTATGAATCTAGGGGAACAAAATTCTTATTCTTAAAAGAAAAAGGAGAATCTTTTCATCCTGGTTATCCTTATCTTTTTTTTTTTTTTTGGAGGGGGGAAAGCAGGGCAATTGGGGTTAAGTGACTTGTCCAAGGTCACATAGCTAGTAAGTATTAAGTGTTAAGTGTCTGAGGCTGACTCCAGGGCTGGTGCTCTATTCACTGGCCACCTAGCTACCCCATCATTATCTTTAGAAGGAGCCATTGTTTTATAGTCCAAGAAATCAGGCTTGAAATACAAATCTTTCTAAAAGAAAGCATACAGAGATATGTTAACTCAAAGATGAAAGAGACTAATGCAATATCCTTTCCTGACTGGGTGTTGGGAGAATAGAGTTGGAAATTGGGGGAGTGGAGGCTAGATGGTACAGTGAATAGAGCACCAGCCCTGGAGTCAAGAGGACCTGATTTCAAATCTGACCTCAGACACTTAACACTTACTAGTTGAGTAACCTTGGGCAAGTCATTTAGCCCCAATTGCCCTGCCCTCCCCCTCCAATAAAAAGTAAAAAAGAAAAAAGAAACTGGGGGAGGGGGAATATGAGAAACTGGGGGGGAAATTCTGTTGTGTCTTGGGACTCAGAAAGGAATCGAGATGAGAAAGTGTATGAATGGTTTACAAGCACATTCTTTTTTTTTTTTTTGAAACATTTAATTTTAATACCAGCCAGGAGCTGGAGCTGCCTCTGAAAACTATAAAATGGTGTGTCTCCTCAGCGGCTTCTAGCCCCCAGGGGAGGAAGCTGACACGTTCCCCAAATACTGGTCCCAAAGTCCATAGAGCACTAACCTCTCACTTTGTCCTAGCCATGTCTATGTTGATAATTCTGGAATCGCCACAGCTACTGGTGTTCTGGGGTCCCTCCAGCCGGCTGCTGGCCCGGCTGCCCTGGGGCTAAAACCGCAACTCAGGCGGACCTGTGCTTGGCTCCCCGTGCTGGTCCTTCCTGCAGGGCTGCTGGGCTGTCCTCAGCGGGAGGTTAGCTTCTCTGTGTCATTCTGTGGGTGCTGGGGCTCCAGAAGTTGCTCAGAGTCCACTTTTACATAGTTTGGAGGTGATCTGGGGGGAGAGTGCCTTGGAGGTGCTGTTTCTTCTCTGACATCTTGGCTCTGCCCCCTACAATCACATTCTTAAAAGTAGGACAGACATTGGAAGCCAAACAGCTACCATCTCTACAATTTTGTCTTTGAGGATCATTCAAACTATATATGAAGAATATCAGTGAGGGAGAATCTCTAACTTCACAAGGCAGGTCATTTTACTTTTGGACAGCTCTAATTATCAGGAAATTTTTTCCCCTTACATCAGGCTTAAATGTACCTCTCTGCATCTCCCATGCATTATTCATAGTTGTATCTTCTGGAGCCAAGCTGAGTAATTTTATTCTCATGATATAGTAGAGAGAATGCTAGACTTGGGAATTAAAAAATGTGGAGTTGTTTTGATCTTCATTTCCTTTTCAATATTCTTTCTAAAATGTTGGGGCACTTTGTAGCAAAATTGTGACTTTAATTGGGCCCTGAAAAATGAATGCTGGCTATGTGGGATGATGTAGAAATGGGTCAAGTCAAAAAATAACGTTAATATTGGTTAATCATAAGGTTAGATATAAAAGGCAGATAAAGATTATGGAGGATATTTAAAGTTAGGAAGGAAAATCTATCTACTTGTTGCTTAATGGCAAAAATGTAGTATTCTTGGTGTCTCAGGAAAGTGGTATTATCTAGTTTGTCTATTTATCATGTCTGTGTAAAACAAAAGGCAGTATATCACAAAGTATTTAGACAGAACAAAGAAATACAGTAGGGGTTTGAACAAGAGATTACAAACTTATCAAAGTTGAAATAGGGGATTTCAATTATCCAGGCATCTATTAGAAGTCTCTATGTTAAAGACAGAGAAGTGGATACATTTCTGAATGACTCTAAGAAGAATTTTATTCTTCCAAAGTAGAAGAAATTTGAAGAGCAACTACTATCCTGGACTTGAATATGACTGATTAAGAGAAAATTGATGATGAAGTAAAATTGATGGGAACCTGAAAGAAAGTTAATACTCCATCTTAGAAGTTGTCATAAAGGAGGAGAAGAAACATGAGTAGAATCTGATATATACATTATGTTTGGGGAGAGCATATATCAAAAAGTTCAGTGAAAGAATAGGTAAGATCATATAGTTTAACATTCCATGGGGGAAATAGTTTCAAGAACAATAGGGAGTTCTCAAGAAGATAATTCTAGAGATACAAAGAAGAATAATTCTAGGAAGATGGGGCAGGGAGGTGGGGTGAACTGTCAAAAGACATTGAAGGGTTTAAAAAGGGAACTCACAAACCCAATAAGCTTCCTTTTAAAGAATGTATAGAAGACAGAGATCCTTGTGAAGTGAATAAAAAACTGTCATCAGAGTCAGAATGACCTTTGTTCAAGTCACACATCTGACTGGCTGTGGAGACCTTGAACAAGTCATCTACACTCTCAGTTCTGAAGGAAATTCTTTAAGCCATGAAGTTGCAGAGAAGTCATGGCACAAGGATTGAGGGAGTTTCCATCCCTGTGAGTTCCTTTAATTGTTGAATTCATGTCTTACTATCCCCTACCCATATTTTAAAAAAGTAGAATGAATACTAACAAGTTTCATAGTCTTATGGTTCTATAAAAATTTCCTAGATACGTGGAACCCAGAATGAGCTAAATAACATGAATTTTTTAAAAAATATTTTGTTTTGTTTTAAAACAATATTGGAATCAAGAGAAAGCTTAAAGTTTTAATTGGATTGCTGCTCAGGGTAAATTGAACAATGCCAATGGATGATAGAAAGAAAGAGAACTTTTAAATGTATTTCAATTTTGTTTTGTCTTCTAGAGAGCCTTTAGACTGGGATAGGGAAAAATGATTTTCAAGAACTGAAGACCTGGAAAGAGAGTGCCTAATTTCCCCCATGAGTTCAAATCTCTAGGACTAAATAAACTACATTGTAGGGCATTTAACATGGCAAATATGATTGGAGAACTTCTTTCAGTAATATGTAAAAGAATGTGAAGAATAGAAGAAGTGGTATAGGCCCAAAGAGCCGTTGTTCTGATCTTTCCAAAAGGAGAGTTCTGGTAAAAAACAAACAAAAAAAACACACAAAAAAACAAAAAAAAAACAGAATATACATTTAATGGAATAATGGTTTGTGAACATTTAAAAGGGAAAGCAATGGTCACTAAGAGCCAGCATAATCTCACTAAGAACAGGTAATGCTAAATTATTAGGATTTTCTTCATAAATAGCCATCTGGGTTCACTAGTAGATGGAAGGAATGCTGCAGACAGCATATGCCTATTTCAATATTTTTTCATGTTCTCCTTATGATACAAATTAAAATTTTAAAAATACAAAATTAGAACATAGGAAAGTACATGTGTGGCTATAAAATAGTATATGTGAAAACATATAGGGATTTTAGTGTACAACATGCTCAAAATTAGTCCCTAATGGCCATTTGATACTCCAGTGCCCACCCCACTCCACCTTAAACAAAGCTTGTGCAATCATAGGTTGCATAAAGAATTGGTTATTTCCCAGAATTAGGAAAATGAACTCTATATTTCCTAAAATCTGTCTATCCTCGTAATACCAATATGAAGCACTGGAGATTCAATCCCTTGAAACTAGAGCCTTTTAAAGTTTGCTTTTTTATACCAAGAAAATAAGTGTCCTGCATAGTACTAAATAAATAGAAGTTGATTTGAATTGCCCAGTTCCTACTTGTAGGAAGGGTTGGAAAACATTCAAAAGAGGGCAAGTACATGGTAAAGGAGCTGGAGACATGCCATGAGATCTGCTAAAGAAACTGAAGATGTTTAATCTAGAGAAGGAAAGACTTAGACCTGGATTCAGGAAGATAGGATCTTCTGCATAATCAGAGATTTTTAAGAAGCTGTTTGACTAATTGGAAATGTAAATTTTTTTTCCCCTTCAGGTATAAGTTGGAATAGGTGGCCTCGGAAGTCCCTTAAAACTGTCATTTTGTGATTCTTTATGTAACTCAAGTCAAGAGTTCTTGTGCTGGCAGATTACAAAATCGTAAAAGTTATGTTCTACTTATGAATTCTCTATCCATCCCATAGATAATATTTCCCCTGGGAAATCCTTGGGAATAGTTGAAAATGTTTCCCAGATTCCTTTTTCAAGTTATAGCAACTGGAAGTTTGGCATAGAAATAGCTGTACCCTGAGTATCTAGGGAACTGAGTTCTAGCCCCAGTTTTGCTCTTCATTAGTTGGATGACCTTATAGAAGTCACGTAATCTCTCTGGGCCTCAGTTTCCTCAGCTGGAAAATGAGGGTATTGAACTAGGCAGCCTCTAAGGTCCTTTTGAGCTCTAAAACATTAATGATTCTATTTTCAACTCTCTGTTGGAAGTCAATTGAACTTGTTTCATGTGTTTCTGTAAGTTCTAATGTCAGTCTATTTGTGCTGCTCCTCTCTTCCCTGCCACTGTTAGGCTGACGCTGTATTACACTAACATGTCAAAATCAAAGCAATGTTCCTTTGACATGTTATCGTGGTGCTGTAGCCCACTGCTCCCTCTATAAAGCATTATTGTAATACTTTATCAAAACAATCACTGGCAGGTATTGGGGCCTCAAGAAAAACCTGCATATATTCCCTTTAAAATGCTAATATCAAAGCTGTTTCTTTGGGAAAAGTGGAGAGTTACATACTCAGATTGAGCGGGATTATAGATATGATCTTTTTGGGGACTGACTGGTTGTTTAAAAAGAGACAAAGCTGAAAACCATCTTAGTCTATGTCTGACAGTTCATTGCAATTGAGCACACGTGTATTAAGGACCTGCTATGTTCAATACCAAGAGGAACTTTCATATTATTATTTTAATAATTTGGTCTCTGACAAATAACTGATCAACATGAAAATATTAAATCCCACCCAAAATTCCTTACAGGACAAGAGCTTTGGTTGTGACTATGCTGATAAGCAAATATATTCCAACACTGACTATTTCTTTCCTGTTTGCAGCTATTTTAACACAGTGGTTTTTATGGGCTAGGGTGATCTGGCTTGGCAGACAATCCTGATAAAATTAGCAAGATCCTAATGATATAAAGGAGAGTATTTGATGTCATTTTATTTATCCTTGATATCTTGATATTTCAATTGATATCCATCCCAATTCTATACTTATAGCATAGAGAGTATCCTGTCATAGTTGATTTGAGGGCATCTAAAGTGTGCAAAAGGTCTCTTGTAGGAGAAAGGAGAGCCTACCTTGATTAAGAATTTCCAGTTTAGTGCAGGGAATCAGGGCCTAAGGAAAATTTTTCCCAATGGGGACAGAATATCTGGATTGAGGCAAGTGTTGTCAGAAGGCCGGACAGACAGATATCAGTGATTGTAGTTCCTGGGTCTGTGGGCTATGTTAGGAAAGTTGCCAAATGAGAAGAAAAATATAGTTGGAGAATATTTATACAGGTGGACTTCATACTCAGATCAGTTGCATGATGTTACCTCTGGAAGGCAACTTAGAGACCATCTTTCTTGTTTTATTTACAAATGACACCATAGAGCCCAATGTAGAAACAGGGGAATTATTGGATCTTGGAAACTTATTATATTTACTTATGCAAAATGGAGTAGAAAACTAAGGAAATTATGAAAAAAATTGGGACAAATAATGCTATCACTTTAACTACTTCAGCCAAATGTGCATTGGGTTTTATGATTTGCACTATTAATATAATTACCAACAATTTCCATTTAGTATGTAGAAATATAATCTAAAAGATTTAGATTTTGCTAAGGCCACAGATTTAGTGTTAAAATACACATTAGAGAGCTTCTTACCTAACGCTTTCAATTTATAGAAAACTAAGTTTGAAGGTGGTTGAATGAAGCTTTGCCCAAGGTTACATAGCTAGTAAGCTGCAGGAAAATTTTGATATGAACCCAGATATCTCTGCCTTCAAATCCAGTATCCTTTCCTATTTGCTGCACTGTAAGATGTTTTGAAGAAAAAGGTAATTCGTTCAAACTGTATTTTTCTCTCATTTGGTAACTTCATCCAAAAAAAATTGAGGAAAGAGGGTTTTTTCCCAGATGTTTCCATTTCAACAGTAACACTCCTCTAACATGAAACATCACATTCTTCACTATGGGGTAAATAGACACATCTTGTGCTGCTGGTAGTGATTATAGCTTAATGACTGTGGATGAGGGGAAGTTGGGGCATCTATCTTCCCAATCTCATTTTTGTCCAGCTATTTATTTATTTTGTGGCTTTCAGAAAGTATTTTATTTTTATTGTCTCTCATTGTTACTTAACATGGGATGAAAGGCAGCTAAGCATGAGACAAAATATAAACTTTGTAACTAATTATATTCTGTGCAAACCAAGGACATAGAAAATTTTCCGAAGGAATATGTAGGATCTGGTTTTCAATGGCCCAGTGAAGGTTTGTGTTGTAAGTCATCTTTATCCATGCTAATTCCCTTTCCTCCCTCAATACATACAAATAGGGTGGCTAGTAGAGAAGCTGAGGCCTTTGGGAAGGCAGTGTCTCAAGAAGGAAAATTATATTAACTGTAGCCTTTGAGATGACCTGGAGGGGGGGTAGAAAGATGGATAAATGAAAGGAATATTGAGGAACATTCAGGGATGTCTGACATGAGAAATCCCCTTGGATCTACAACTATGGATTGCCATTAATAACTAATGTGTTTTTAAATATAGCATTGTGAAGATGCTAAAATGACCAATACTTGTTATACTTCCCAGATCTACTAACTCTCCTGAGCTATCCAAAATCCAGTGTGAACCTATGTCAAGATATGTGATATAAAAATGCCAAGATATGGTGGGAGGAAAGAAAAAATTTAGTCAGATAAATTTCAGAGTCATCTAAAGGACAAAAGACATAGTACCAGTGCTCCTGACTAACACAGAAAAAGAATATGGTGGTAATATAAAATTACTTTTGAAAGTCCTGTGATTTTGTTCAGTCCTGATTCAGGTCCTGTTGAATGCAGGCCAGATGGGAGGGACTGATAACAACTAGACAGCAGATGTCAGTAGATATCCTGGCAGCTGTTTGATATCCTGCCACATGAATTATCAAAATAAAACCTTATTTCCAAGATTCTGTTGAGAAAAGAAGCAAACTGTAATAACAGTCCAACTGTGGATTCTGCTGTGAAGAGACAATATTAAGGTTTTCTAGGGCAGAATATGGGTTTATCTATAGTGATATGAAAAAACTCAACTCAGCCATCAATGCAGTACTGAATATAAGTGATATGGGGAGGTTGGTCTGTTTTGGTTAGATTAAAGGTAGCATTATGACATGGTTGTATAGACAGGATTAGGGTTGAGAAATAGCTGGTGATTCATAGCTATGTAAGACAAAAATAGGTGAGTAAAGTAGATTTCAAATATATTTTTCTTCTTCAATAATTCTGGGGTGGTTCACATAGATGTTTCCTTAGGTTTTTTTTTTATATTTTAAGATAATTGCCTGTATTCTTCATGTTGCCTCTACAGGCACCATCAATACCTGTGTCTCTGGAAGGTCAAAATTTACAGGATCAAATCCAAGTTCCTCAGCTTGGCATTCAAGATCCCCTTGCCCTACCCCAGCCTATACACACTGTAATCTGATCATAACCAATGTCCCCTAAATTGTGCCTGCTACTGCTCAATTCATAGTAACAAGCTTATGTACTTACTGATCACACTTTCTCTAAACCATTGCTCTCTCCTTTCTTGAAACGTTGATTTTGACATATCCAAATCCTATCCATTCTGCAAGTCCTAGCTAAGGCCTGAGCTCTCCCTTAAAGTATGCTTAGCCTACCTCAACCCAATGTGAACTCTCACCTCTCTGAATTCTTAGCACTTAGAATTTATAACTCTAATTAAATATATATATATTAGAGATTAGGAAGATGAGACCTAAGGGGTTAAAATGGTCAAATACCTATTTGTATGTGTGTGGTTTGTATTCTTGGTGTGTAGCTAGAACTACATCCCATTTGCCCAGTATTTTTTATGTCATCCTTATGCCTGGATTTGGAGGAAAACTATCCCTTTCTTTACCAAATTCAGTTGTAAGCTTTCTTAAAATATTTGATAGTTTTCATAGCCTAGGAAAAGTGAAGAACTGATGGAGCAAACCTTCAACAACCATCTATAAGTGCTTCCTATGTCTCTGGCACTGTGCTGGACATTGAAGATACAAAAGCACAAAATGAAATAGTCCATGACCTCAAGGAGTTTTGATTTCATGGGATAAGATAACAGATATTTATGAAGGAAGATACAAGACAAAGGCAAAGGAGATGTGAGTTAGTTTTGCAGGGGGGGGGGGGCGTCATGAGAAGGCTGAGGGAGCCATAAAGGGCCTTTTTTAGAAAGGGACATTTGAGTTAAGCCTTAAAGAAAGCCAGTGCCACCAAGAAGTGAAGGTGAGGATAGAGAGAACTGCAGTCATGCAGTTCATGGATCAAGGCATGGGGAAAGAGATGCATTGTATGAGAACAACATGTAGGATGTTACTAAGGGATTCTTGAATAATTTTACTAAGTATTTGTTAGATCTTCATTTTTTTTACAGTCTGCACTGAAATTTTGTACATGTTTCTTCCATGCTTTCCTTGCCAAAATTACATTAATTATTATTTTAAATTACTATGTGCATGGTTTGTGATTACCTATCTTTTTATCTCCCCTAATGCCTATTTAATAGTTATTCCATCCATAATGGGAATCAAACTCAAATTATTCATGCCATGCCTATGATTTTTTCAGTCTCACATTAGTTTCTATATGAGGTAAATTACATGATACCTGAGATGTACTCCCTACCCTCAAGAACTTTACAGTCTATTGAAGGAACAATAACAAGAGAGTTCTTGGAACATAATTAGTACTTAATCAATGCTTTTCATTCATTCAAGATTGATGATACTATTAGACAATACTATATCAGGATTTGATTAAGTCCTAGCTTATGAAGTAAAACCTGTGCTGCAGAAATTTTGGATACAAAGGAGATCAGTTATGGCTGCAGTGGTCAGTTTAGGTTTAATGATAAAAGTAGGTAGGGTTTGAAACAGTCTTGAAAACTGGATGGCATTTCCACAGGTAGGTATACAACATATGGTAGGATATTATTATGTCAATTTTGTCAATGTAAATTATGCAAAGAAATGGCAGAAACTTTACAACTTATCACTATAAGATGTAAAAATTTACCACCTAGGAAATATCCTGGAAGATATTACCCATGAAGAATAATTTCATAACAGAATCTCACTAATTTTCATGCAGTAATAGACACCAATTCCCCATACTACAAAAGTATGAAACTCAAAGTATTCTTCAAAAAAATTGTACTGGAACTGGACCAGTATCATAAACTGACCTATTGCCTACACTTGTCTTGTAATAGAATGAATTAAAAAAAACACTTTAAAGAGACTATTGTTGTTTTGTTTGTTTTAAGATTCTGACCTCTCACATACTTATAATCTTCAAGCTACATGGGAATAAAAGATTTCAAAACATAAAGCATCAAAGTCGGTACAGTAAATAAAACTTTGAACTTGGTATCAGGAAGCTCTAATTTCAAATCCCAGCTAAAGTATTTTGTGACTTTATTTCCTTGGACAAATCACTTAAACTCTCAGCCTCAGTTTTCTCATCTCTAAAATGGAGATAACAATGACATCTACCTCCACAGATTGTGGCAGATAAAATAAGATGATATTTGTAGAATGCTTTGCAAGTAGGTGACACAGTGGATAACACATTGGACCTCGAAGGAGGAAGGTCCAAATTCAAATCCTACCCCATATATTAGCTTTGTGACTCTGGAAAAGTCATTTAATTTCTGTCTGTTTCAAGTTCCTCTTTTATAAAATGACAATAACAATAATACTGAAACCCCAGGATTGTTGTAAGGATAAAATGAGATAATATTTTTAGGTACTTTGCAAATGTTAAAATGATATACAAATACTAGTAATTGTGATGAGGAGGAAGAGGAAAAAGAGGCTGAGGATTCACCAGAGCAGCTTAAAATGATGTGGGATCAGGATAAGGGTCTTATAACTTTGTTATCCTGTCTGCTACAAGAATTGTACTGAGGTTTTCAGAGATTGTGAAGATGAATTTGCATATTAATTTTTAACTAAAATAATTAGTTATTCTATTTATCTGTGCAACTGGTTATAGAATACTGAATATCATATCAGTGATAATAGCAAGATAACAAATTGTTCTTGGGTCATTTGTACGTGGACCCAAAGGAAAGATAGGAATGAGGTGATAAGGATAACAAGAAGAAAACCATTGTCTACAATTGTCCAAAAATAAACATTGGTTCATAAAATATTTTTTTTTTTTTTTTAAAGCAATTGGGGTTAAGTAACTTGCTCAAGGTTACACGGCTAGTCATTGTTTATGCGTGGGTGCTCATTTTCTGAGGCCGGATCTGATCTCGGGTCATCCAAACTCCGAGGCAGGCGCTCTTACTCACTGCGCCACCTAGCCGCCCCTAAGGGCAATTGGGGTTAAGTAACTTGCCCAAGGTCACACGGCTAGGTTTTTGTTTGTTCGGATTAAGTGTCGGAGGCTGGCTCCGAACTCAGGTCCTTCTGATTCCAGGGCCGGCGCTCTATTCACTGCGCCACCTAGCCGCCCCGGTTCATAAAATATTAAGAAAAAAAAAACACTCGGGGCGGCTAGGCGGCTCAGTGAGTAGAGTGTTGGCCCTGGAGTCAGAAGGACCTGAGTTTGGATCCGACCTCAGACACTTAACGCACACACAAACAAAAACCGAGTCATGTGACCTTGGGCAAGTTACTTAACCCCAATTGCCTTCCAAAAGGCAAAAAAAAGAAAAAGAAAAAGCACTTAAAATAGATGCTGTCATCCCAAATGTTTATAATGACCAAGTTACATTGAAAGGAAAATATACACATCTAGTACAAATAAATAAAAATCATGTGGAAAAAGGAAAAGTATATAACACCCTTTTGTCTTCTCTGCTACCAGAGCTTTTCCCAAAATACTTTCTGTTAACATAAAGAACATAAAGTTTATTTCCCCAAATCTTTTATTTTTTCAATAAGAAATAGCTATTTTTTCAATCTGTGCAATAATACTTAGAAAATTAAATACAAAAGAATAATAATAGCGTAATGACTTATCACTGGAACATTTCTATCTGAACTCCGTTGAAAAAGATGAGAAGGTGATAATCACCCCATAGCAACACCACCATCATCATCTGTGGAAACATATTTAAAGATTATATGTATATCTAGCTGACATAAATAGTAGAAAACTTGAACATCTGATTAGAAGTAAAAGACAATAAAATATGCAAAAGGACTATGGAAAACAAAGTCATATTAGTCATTCTCGATTCCCTTCCTCAGCAACAGAAAGAAAAAAATCAAAGATTAAGGCAATATATAGAAGTCAGAGAAGTGCAAGAAGAAAATAAATAATTCAACATCAATTGAACACATTACAGTGAAGATTGTTAAGAAGGGAACTTGGGACAAAACAGAACTCTAATAGAAAAAGGATTTGAAAAGTTTTTTTTTTTTTCTAATCCTTTATTTGGTGGCAAAGACAACAGCCTAACAAAAGCATACATTGGAGCAAATGAGAAACAGTAAACAAGTACATCATTACTGTCCTGAATACCAAATGATTATGTCAACAGAAAGGACTGAAATTCTAGTCTATTTGCAAAACCAGAAAACTTTGGAGTTACATAAAAGGAAATTAGAAGGTACAGCAGGTTAAATGTCTGGTATGTAGACAGGAAGTCCAAAGTTCAAATCCTACCACAGTTATCAGTAGTATGATCTTGAGTCAATAACTTCACCTCTCTCAGTTTTTCCATGTGATTTTAGGGCATTAGACTTCATAATAGCATAGGTCTCTTGTGACTTTAAATTTATGGTCCCATAAGAGCTATAGTTACTGTAGAAAGCTTTTGAAGTTATGCATAACTAGCAAGGCCCTTTACTATTTTCCTCTCCTATATTAACTTTCTAACTTTCTTAACAGATGTGATAACTTATCTGTTACTAAAGAATGAGAAGGTCACTAAATCCTCCAAATATAGTTCAATTATTTGTTAATGCACTTTATAATAAACATTGATAGTCAGACAAAAAAAAAAACAGAACTTACAGCCAAGTCATATATTGACTGAGAAATAAAACAGAGTACTAAAAAGTTCTAGGAGTATAAAGACAAACTTATTATCAATTATGTTATTTTGGACAAGTTTTCTTAAAGTGCCACAATGTTCATATTCTGTTTGTTGATTATCACAATGCAGCTCACTTATTTCTACTTATGGCTTATTCATATTCTTCAGATATTTTTATCATATGTAATATGTATATATTTATATGTTTCTTTCTCTGTGTGTAACTGAAGTATGATAAGAATGTCAGTGTATTTGACATACATGTGGAACACTGACTTTCATTTCAAACATGTCGCCAACATAATAATGTGAAGAACAATTCACATAAATCATGACATTATTTTCAGGAAGATATTTTAAGCATTATAGTTCTGGTTCACCTTAAATTACCATCATTTCTCCTAAATTGAAATAACAGCAGTTTCAAAATTAAAGATAATATCAAACTAAAACATCTCACTAACAATTTCAATCAATCAGTCAACAAAGATTTATTAAATGCTTACCATGCGCCAGGCACTATGCTAAGTACTGAGTACATTAACAAAGGAAAAAGAAAGTTCCTGGTCCAGAGAAAATTCTAGAGAAGGGGCAGAACAGGGAGGAGCTAATGACCATGGATAAGTAGAAGTCCAAGCTGGGAAAGAGCAGAACTGAGAAGAGAACACTTGTGGTGGCAGAGTTGAGAAAGAGAAAACTTGCAGTCCCCTGGCACTCTGTTTGTCTATTCTGTCTGTGTTGATTTGTGTTGGTAAGACTTTATGCAGAAGTCCTGGGACCTTACTGGAAGCCCTGAAAGAGGATTTTCTTGTTGTCTGTCTACATAAATCCTAGAGGAAGGTTTTGGAGGTCCTGAAACTGTAATGACAATTTGTGTTGAGTTTTCAGACTTTGTTTGTATGTTGATTTCACAGACAGAAAATGAATTGATTATGGTGTCAGCAATGTTTATGAATGTTGTTTTGGCCCTGTTAAGCTTTGTATTCCCAGAAACAGAAACTGTGAAGGACTTGAGGTGGGCTGGACACTGTGGGTTTCAATATGGAATGGGAACTGGATGTGGAAATGGACAAGGAGCTGGACATAGAGCTGGACGAGGAGCTGAGAGCTGCCTACCTTTTAATCCAGGTGAAATTTGGCTAAATTTAAGGACTATGGAAGAGGAACCATGGAATCTGAGAGCCAGCCTTGAATCAAGATGAAAAGACCTCTCCTTTCATATTTAACACCGACTGAGAAGATCATGATTTACTGTGGCCTATCAGTGGGAAAACTTTACTCTTGTACCTTTTTTTTTTGCTTTCTTTAGAGGGGAGAAGCCTGGGCAATTAGGGGTGACTTGCCCAAGGTCACATGGCTAGTAAGTGTTAAGTGTCTGAGGATGGATTTGAACTCAGGTCCTCCTGACTCCACAGCTGGTACTCTATTCACTGTGCCACCTAGCCACCCCTACCTTGTACCTCTTAAGGATGATTGAGTTAAGGATAATTGGAAAGTAATCTTCAATCAAGAAGAAAGAAGACTTTTTGACTGAGAGATTAAGACAATGTAACCTAGGGGTAGAGAACTTTGACCTTTATACTTCTTGTCTCTTAAGGAGGCTTGCTCCTTAAGGATGATTGAGTTAAGGACTTACTGAATAATATTTTTTGCTTAACACTATGTGGCCACTTTGGTGATAAGTTGTTATGTTATTACAATGTGAATGCTGTACTTTGGTTTCTGTGAATGTGTTGTCTTAGTTTATTATTGAATAAATAGAGTTCACTATACTATGTGATCTGACACTTAAAGCTGTTCACAGCAGCAGTCTTTTGGAAAGCTGCTTGTGCTTGGCTTTATAGATATCAAAATATCATTTGGACTTGATAATTTTAATGTTCTTAACATGTATAAAGGAAAGTTAGAGACTGAAAGCTTTGAAATTTAGTCTAAAGTTCATATTAAGCCAATAAATGGGAAGGGCATGTTTCATTCAATTAACACTTGATTAATTGTAGAAGAACTGAAAAATATGGACCCTAATAAGTTTGGAAGATACACTAATAATACCCACTACAATGTTAATAAAATAGCGGATCCAGTGCCTTAAGGAAGCTATGGAATGACTAGCATTTCCATGATAAAAAGAATAAAGAGAATTGAAATATATTCCTGGAGAATAAGACAAACAAGATCTATGGAGGATGAGTGATTTTTATTCTGTGCCATCTGGCTCCTAATTTCATTATTTAACTGAAATTTCATTATTTAACTGAAACTTCTCTCTCCAAAGTCACCAGTGATCTCTTAATTACCAAATCTAATGGCTTTTCCTCAATCCTCATCCTCCTTGACCCCTCAACAGCCTTTGAAAGTCTTTATCACTCTCTTTTCCCAGATACTCTCTTATCTTAATGTTTTCAGAATACTGCTATCTCCTTTTTCTTCTCCCATCTGTCTGTGAACCCCTTCTCAGTCTCCTTTGCTGGATTTTCACTCATGTCTCACACACTATTTGTAAGTGTTCTTCACTGCTCTGTCCTGTGCCTTTTACTCTTCTCACTCAATAGCATAAAAAAGGCCTAGGTTTCTGCTGCATCTGGGGCCATCTCCAATTGTCCTGATCTATACCTTGCCATTGGACCCAGATGATTCCGGAGGAAAGAGTGAGGCTGGTGACTTTGCAGAGCTCTCCCTTCACTTAAATCCAATTCACTTGCAAGTGATAGAATCACCTTCCTCTTTGAGCTATCTTCTTTGCTAAAAAAGATCAAACAGTAACATGTGGGCTGCCCCACTGGGAATCCAACTGGCCAGTTTCATTTTGGCAAATCAGCTCCTCCTTTCCTTTCCTCTCCTTTCCTTTTCCATTTCCTTTCCATTCCATTCTGTTCCTTTTCCCTTTCCTTTCCTTTTTCCTCTCCCTCTGTCTATATAGGGTATCACACCCTTATTGTGGGTGCTCTTCCCAAAGGAATGTAAATTTTGATTGCTGAAACCTTGCAAGATATCTTGGGGTTTACAGGCTAGATTTGTTTTTTTAGGGACCTTGATGACTTCAACCCAAATCACACTGACTCATTGATTAACCAACAATGGGACCCAAGTCAAGCCTCATTTAGTCATTGTTTGGATTTCAATGACTCAGAAGAAGTGTAAATGGCAATTATTTCTGTTTTGGCTAGAAACCCTGAGCATCTTTCCCTTCCAGATTGATTGTGTGTGTTTTTGTGTTTTACTAGATTAAAAAGGTCATTCTTTGCCTATTCCTCAATATTAAATTATTATTTCCTAACCTCAATCACTGAATAGGCATTGCCTCAAACTGAGACCTGGGAGAGACCATAGCTTAAAAAGACAAGGTCTCCCACTACTTCTTTGGGAAATCTCCAGTCATCCTGATCTTTATCTTACCACTGGACCCACATGGCTCCAGAGGAGAAAATGAGACTGGTGACTTTGCACAACCCCCCATCAATGAAATCCAATTCACTTGTAAGTCTGGTATCACCTTCCTGGCAAAGAACAACAACTTTATAGTATGGTGATCTCATCAGCTCCCATAGATTCAATCTTTATCTCCATGCTAATGATTGTCAGATCTACTTTTCCATTGCTAATCTCTCTTTTGACATCCAGTCTCATCTCCAACTGTCTACCAGATGTCTTGAACCGATGTTACATGAACATCATAAACTCAATATGTACAAACTAAATTCATTATTGTCTCCCTCTAAGTCTTCCTTTCTTCTTAACTTTTTCTATTATTGTCAAGGGCACCCCAACCTTCCATGTAACCCATGTTCACAAACTTGGTGTCATACTTAATTCCTCCCTCTCTCTCACCCCTCTTGACAATGTGTTGTCAAGTAGTACTGTTTCTACCTTGGTATCATCTCTCACATGCATGCCCTTATCCCTCACTCCCCTGACACCGCCAGTCTCCTGGTATAATTCCTCACTTCCATGTGTCAAACGGTAACATGTGAGTAGTATGGGCTGCCCCACTGGGGACCCAACTGGCCAGTTCCAGTTGAGCAACTCAGCTCCTCCTTCCCTTTCCTCTCCTTCTGGTTAATCTCCCTGCCTAATTTTTGCCTCTCCCATCTATCCCTTACTCGTGCATCAAACTGATATTCCCAAAACAGAAGTCTGAACAGGTAACACATCCATTCAGTAAATTTCAGTGACTCTCAATCACTTCACAGATCAAATATAAAATGTTATCATTGTCATTCAAAGGCTTTCAAATTTTCTTGCCTTTCTAACTTTTTAATCTTCTTATACCTTATTCCCCTCCATGTACCATGCAGTACAATGATACTGATCTCCTTGCTCTTTTCCCCAGAGGACAATCCATCTCTCAGCATCTTGGATCTTCACTTGATGTCCCCTATGCCTAGAATTCTCTCCTTCCTCTTCTCTACCTCTTGATTTCCTTGGCTTCCTTCAAATCCCAGCTAAAATTCTCACTTCTATAGGAAGGCTTTACTGATCCTCTTGATGCTGGTGTGTACCCTCTATCATTACTCCCAATTTATTTTGTATATATCTTGTTTTTAAAAAAAGTTATTTGGATATTTTTATCCTATATAACTTTGAACACCTTGAGTTCAGAAACTAATTTTACTTTTCTATGTATTCCCAATGTTTAGTACAATGCCCAAAACATGGTAGGCACTTAATAAATACTTGTTCACTTGACTTACTCCATTCATCTGTTTACTAGTTTGTTGAACTCAAATCTAAATCACTAATAACAGGCTAGCAATTTTACCCAACAGCATTTTTTCTGAACCCCATTGAAAATAACAATGAGATAGCAATAAAAGTAACAATCATCACCAATGCCAACATTAGATTTAAAATATATTATATTGTAATGTAATAGTTTAAAGAGAAAGAACACCCATCACCTCAAGACAGTTAAAAAAAAAAACAACAATAAATGTTTCTCCACCATGAATGAGAGACAGATTTTAGGAAGTATTGTAAACAAGTCAAAAACATAACCAAATATTTGGAATGAGTAGATATTAATTCACCAAACAATAGTAAAAGTTGATAACAGGTATTTCTCATTCAGTATGTCTAATATAACTGATTGCGGTGGTTTCCATCTTTGAAATGACTAAGATCTAAAAACACATTCAAGAGGATGACCAGGAGTGACATCTATATAAACTTGGTTAATAACATGTTAATGAAAAAGTACCAAATAAGTTATTCAATTGTGTGGATTTGTGAATTTCTGAAAACAAAAGAATTCATGTTGGCAAATCAGGACCAGATAATCACCATCAAAAATTACAAAAAAAAAAACCAGTCTGAACTTGTTCATAAATGTAGATTATTCAAAGAAATAGGTAGAAATTGCATAATAAATTACTTCAAGCTGTAAAAATTTAGCAACTACAAAATTCTTACTAAAGTCGTAACCTGTTACCTAGAATTATACATCAAAATCTTTCTTTCATGGATTAAGAGAAAACAAATCCCCATACTATAAATATCTAAAAATATCCTGGAGCCCTCCAGTTATATAGTTAGAATAGAAAATTATAAAAAAATTGCCTATAATTACTCATATATAACATAAATCCATAAATTAAATTTAAATTTAAAAAGTTAAAAAATGGGATCTGTTCCTTTAGATTATATCATCACACCAATCATTCTTCATCCACAAGCAATACGTAACTAAAAGCTTCAAAACATAGATCTGGCAAAGGAGATCAAAATCAGGGCAGAATTGGTAGGGTGAATATCATCCCTATTGTCCAACTTAGTACTGGAATTGTGCCATAGATGCTTTCAGGATGCCCACAGCTCACTTTGATATTTTTATTCAATTATAAAGAGAACAACTATGCTATCCACCTTTGTAGGAGTCAGTGGAAATTTAACTTCAAAGAAATAATAGTATAACAAACTTTCTCAGGACTCTCTCTCTGAACCCAATAGAAAAAAAAAGATGAAAATGAGGCAGTAATAACAATAATAAGAATAAGAATAATAGTTGTCACACAGTGTTTTAATGTTTTAGTGTACATAATATTCATCTCATTTGATAATGAAATTTTTACAAACTATACACTAGCATTTCCATTTTATAGTAGAGGCAACTGAGCTTCATAGATATCAAGTGCTGAGGATAGAATTTGAAGGGCTCACTGACTTGAGTCCATTTTCTCTCTACTCTACCAAGCTGCTTTTCAAGAGCATATGCTAAAACAGGCAAAAATGTGGTATATACAGTAATCATAATGATTAATGATGGAATGTGATAAGTCAAAGTTGAGCTCTGGATAAATTACTATGCAGAATTTAAGAAAGGAGAGAACATTTCTGCATATCAGGGATGGCTTCAAAGAGGAGGCATCAGAATTGGACCTCAGAAAAGAAGGATTAAAATCAAGAAATTTCATTAAATATTTTTGAACAAACTTTGGCAAATAGCACTTTAAAATGGGCTTTTGAGTTATCCACAGCTTACTCCTTTTCCCTCATATCTTGACTCCCAACTGTGTCCAAGTGGAATAAATAAATAGTGCCAAGAAGTTGTTTGAGCCAAAAAAACCACACACACACACACACACACACACACAAAAAAAAAAAAAAACCAATGCCATTGGAAACTTGGTAAAACAACCTCGCTTGCTCTGAAATAGCTGAGGCCGCCAAAGCAAACCAAGATAGACAAAACAAAGGGCACATCAACATAATGTACATATTGTGAGGATTCTTGAAGGTCAGAGCATGATCTTTTATTTCTTAGTGACACATAATGCCAATATTTGTCAGATCTCGCTGAAGACTAAAGCTCAGCAAGAGGGGGAAAGCAACACGTGACATTTGTGTTCCGTCCTATAGCATCAAACAATTTATTGTTCTAGACACCCAGGTTGGAAAATGAAAGGTTTGAGGTTATTATTTTGTATATGATGCTTACTAAGATTGATTAGGTATTAATGTTGATACAACCTTAACCCCCACTCCAGAATCCTCTGCCATCCCTTTGCTATGTCGCTATCAGAGCACTGAACTGACTCCATGCAATAATGACAACAGCATAACAGTAATGATGATCATAGTGGTGATGATGATTTTGAAAGCAATGCTAATAACTATAATGCATTTTAATAACCCTTGAACTTATCCCATGATGCTCTATTGTTCCTTTGTAGAATTGGATTTTATAATTCATCCTGTGGTTCCCCTAAAATCAGCCAATCAATAAGCATTTGTTAAAGTCCTACTGTGTTCCTAGGTGACACTGAATTCCTAGGTGTTGAGAAAACAGAAACAAAAATTGTATCTTCAAAGAGTTTATTTAATATGGGGGGGCACTATATATACATATATATATGTGTGTGTGTGTGTGTGTGTGTGTGTGCGTGTGTGTGTAAATACATCATAAATAAATGCAAGGGAATTTTGATTGTGCACCATTAGCAGTTGGGGAAACCAAGAAAGGCTTCATGTAGGAAAAAATATTTGAACTGAGCCTTGAAGGGAATCAGGGAGTGTAGCATATAACAATGAAGAGGGAGTGCACAACATACATAAGAGATAGCCTGAAGCAAAACATGATAAAGGGAACTGGGTTGCCCCATAAGAAACAACAAGAAAGTAGGTCTGGCTACACCCTAGAATTTGTGAAGGGCAGCAATGCATACTAAGGCTGAGAATGTATATTGTAAGCAGATTGGATAGGATTTTAAATTTCAAACAGAAAAGGATGCATTTGGTCTTTGAACTATTTGGGAGAGAAATGATCCATCCCTTCTCATATTTTTCATCCTTCTCCATTAGGGTTCTCTTATGCATTTAGTCATATTCTAATTTATACTCATTACTGGTATGCACACTATATACCTCTTTATTCTAAGTGAGAATGGTAAAATTTTGCACCTTTGTATTGCCAACATCTACCACTTTGGACATAATAGGTGTGTTCTTGTATACAGTAGGTGCTCAAGAGATTTTATTTTGTTTTTTTTTTTAATACTAGAATGAATTGTAATTGAACTAATTTTATTGATTTTTTTATCATACTAGATTGAATTCCGTTCTGTTCTTCAAATTTGCTCTATTTATAATTGATTTCAGAAATTGGGTGGCCTTTGTTACCGTGACAAATGACATGTCCTTCCAAGTGGAGTTTAGGTGTTTTAATTGTATCTTAAACAGTGGGACAAAGGATATTTGGGCTTCATATTCCAAATCCCTGTCATCAATTTTCAGTCCCATACTGCACAAGAAATTTGCAAGTTTTCTGCATATTCTGGGGAGAACCAGAACCTTCTCATAAATCATAGTGTTTAGAGTAAAAAGGGACCTTTCACAGCTTCTTCTCTAGTCTTCTCAGTTGACAGATACAGAAAATGAGGCCCTAAGAAATTAAGAAAGAAGCCTAGGAAAGAGGGACTATCTTTTCACTAAACACCTCTGAGGGACAAATAGTTGATTCTAGCTGACTTTTAGCTCCTTGACTTAGGAAGCATCAGAGTTTAATTTCATCACTATGTTTGGGAGAGAGGTGACCACAGAAACTAAGTACTAGAATGACTATTAAAAGAATGTGTTTTTAAAGTGATTGAGTTAATGCAAAAAACAGTAATGTCGATGAGAGGCAGAGAAAGAAACATTATATAGGGCAGAGGTAGGTATCAAACAAACTTATGTACTCCCTGTCCTCAAGGAGCTTATATTCTATAGGGGGAGCAACATGTATATGTTTCAGTATATGTAAATGCACCATAAATAAATACAAGGTAATTTTGATTGAGAGCCACTAGCAATTGGGGAGACCAAGAAAGGCTTCATGTAAGAAGGGGTATTTGAACTGAAACTTGGAGGGAATCAGGGAGTCTAGTGGTCTGCAACACTCCTGAGTTTAACCTGAACCAGATTAAAATATTATTAGGAAAATCTTAATAAAGAAAATACAATAAAATACAGAATTAATATGTGGTTGCCCAAGTCAATATGCAGCCTACAAGGATCCATATCTACAGTTTAGTCACCTCATTCCTAGTTCAGTTTGACTCCAGTGGTATGGGCATTTTTATCAAGCATTTTCCTGGGTAATTACTGCCATCCACTGATAAATACTTTGTTCTGACATTGGGAATATTTCCCTTTATCAGGTGTGAATATACTCATTAACACCACATTTGAAGATAAGTCATGACTAGTAAGTCATGACCAAACTTTAGGTATACTCTTGGACTTTAAAAGGGAAAAAATAGCTACTTTTGGAGAGATGAATATGCTTAGAGATGAAAGAAGGAGCTCCTAGAAAGATTCCACCCTTAGAGATTTAGAGACAATTCCTTAGAGAAGGAATCTGTGATCATACCCCTTCTCCTACCCTCAATCAAATCATGTGCCTGCAAGTCATAGAGAGACATCAGGCAATGGTGACTAGAGGCACTGGCAGATCACCAAGGGATTTTGGTTTATGAAGAAATAGCATAGCCACAAGCCTCTAGAAAATAGAATATGATGAGAGAATGAACAGCTAGATTCAGAGACACAAAGTGGAAGGTCAAGGCACAATGTCCCAAGTCCACATATATCAGGACAAGTGGAGAACTCTACTGTAATTGGTGGAGGAAAGCAGCTTTAATAGAATATTAAATGAATCATTTTATATCTTATAAGGTTTATATATCTTATCTTATACACGACTAATAACAAGAAAAAATTCTCATTGGAGTAGGGACTCCAGGAAAATTCCTAGAAATATTTATGCCCAAGTAGAAGGATAAGTATTAATGTTGTGGGTGTAAGTGGTTGTCTGGGAGGTTTGATGCTCTGTGTATTGTTAAGGAGTGTCATTATCACAGAATCATATGTATCAAGACCAGGAAGGGATCTTAAAGGTCATAGAGTCCTATCTACTCATTTCATAGATGAGAAAACTGAGGTCTAGAAAGACAGTGACTTACCTAGAGTTACATAAGTATAGGTACCATAGTCTGTGAATGGGAACATGATGGGGAGGGCACATCCAGGAACTTGGAGGTTCATCATATTAGTGAGGGTGAGGGTGGCAGTGGGAATCAGTATTTATAAAGACTAAATTTGTTTGCTCTAGCAGGTGTTTGTAGTTGAGGGGTTCTGTGTTCTGTAAGTTCCCAATCCCCCTTCAATTTATTGACACCAATTTCAGAGATGGGGCTATGATGATATCAGATTTTATATCTGAGATGAAAATTTCTTAACTTCTGATGGTCTCTCTATTAGGGGAAAGACTATGCCCAGGGGCACAGAAACAATATGTTCCTATGCTTCTTAGACAGGGAGTGGGATCTTAATTTGTAGTCATGAGCAGCTGTGTACCCTCTGAAAGTTTTGTTCACACAGCCAGCTATATGATCTTTCTCGTCACTCTATCAAAGATCACAGGTACTGAGTTGAGGCTGGCATACAAACTCAGGTCTTTTGTTCCAATGTAGCACCCTTCCTGTGACTTCACTTCACTAGACCGTACCATTTACTGGAAATTTCAGTTGGACTTTGTTTTAATGTACCAGTTTATAATGTTGTGATATCTTTGTGCTTCTGTTCTCAGGATCCATGGCTATTTGTTAGGTAGGTTCACCGATTTATAGAGGCTAATCCAAATCTCAGACCCAAAGCATGACTGTGTTAGGATAAAGCAATGAAATATCACTTACTGTCTATGGGGAATGCAAAAGCAAATGCTACGCACAACCTAAGAGTCAGAAATCAAAGCATCTAAAGTAGGAGCAATGAATCACAGGTAAGATAACACCTGGCTGGATACACAGGTAATGCAAGAGAGCTCAGGGTGTGAAAGTGCCCCTGAGATTAATATGTCTATTTCATATATATTATTTAACCAGGCAGATGCACTGGACACAGAGTAAACCTGTCTATTGAAAGGAGCCAATCAAGAACTTGCAGGGAGCCAAAGTCTTGCTCACTTCCAGACTCCTTTGCTGGTTCTCTGGCTGACCTTGCTGAGCTATTCCCTACCTTCCAACTAGCCCAAACCAGCCTTGCAGACAAGTGCTCCTGCAAAACATCCTGTTTCTATGGTTTCTGGGGAAAGATTGTCCATTCTTTTTCCCAACCCCTCCCTAAACCTCCCCTTTGTGGTTTTCAAGTGTAAATTTCCCCTGCCTTTCCTTTGTATCTTGTGAGGGAGTAGGAGGTCAACACTAGTGTCTGATTTTCTTCTTAATATTTTTCCGCTTTCAACTCATCTTGGACTCTTCTGCATTTTGAGGTGTGGGCTTCACCCAGTTGGCAAGGGTAGGATTTAGAGTTTACCATAAGGCTTTGGCCCACATCAGTGCCTTGGTAATTTTCTAGCAAAGAATGGAGTATTAAAAACACTCAATCACATCCTTACTGTTTGAGATACAAAGAATCATAAACAAATGCTTTCAGTATGAAATGAAAAGAATCTCAATGAAAAATGCAGATACTCAAACTCTTTCTTCCTTTTTTCTTGTTTTTAAACTCATTTAAATGTTTTGTAAGCCACAGTGAGATTTTAAGTCATGAAGGAATGAGATGGACTTGTTTCATTTCACTTCATTTGCCCTAAATGTACCCACTTCAGTCCCTCATTGACATGTGATTTCCTCAATGATGACTCTCCTTCCTCAGATACACTTCTTAACCTCTTCACACCTAAGTAGATAGTGCCTGAAAATTGAAAATCCCACAGTCAATGTGGTGATGTCCCCTTCTGAAAGTAGATGACTGATTCTCATATGACAGATACTCAGAATGACCCTAGGCCCATACCACAAGCCTTCCTAGTGTTTGTAGAAGCTTTCAGCACCCAAGTTCTCCTGGTGTCCCTGTAGAGGACCCAGGGGCACCCCAATGCCCCAATGAGAGATTTGAGGACATTAGGAAATGCACTGTGTAGAGTCTTCTCGTAGCTAAACTGCCACAGAATGCCAGAAAAAATATATCCATCCATTCATTCATCCGTTTATTTGTTCACAGTGCCACCATCCCAGAGTGTTGGATTTGACTGGGTTGACAACAAATTCAAATTATCAACATGCAATACTGCATCCAGGGTCCTTGTGTAAGAAAGTTATTAAGGAGCTGTACCCATCATAAATTTCACTTAAAAACCCCACAGCTGTGCAGAGCAAACAATCTTAGGCATCATCTAATGATCAAATCGAAAGGTGGCAGTGAAAGGCTGACAGTTTGTGCTTTCTCCATGCAATCTCTTTGTTCTCCCTCCTTCGAGTGAGTGATTGGCCATTGCGGTGTCACTGCCAAATTCCCATGCACAAGTCATCTCCCCACATTCAGTAATGCATTACTCTCATGAGAAAGTAATCAAGTAAAATATAACTGATGACTTTCTAGATCCAGCAATCAGTTATTTGTGATAAATTGCACTCGACGCTGACTTTAACAGTCTTGTGTATAAGTTAGTGGCTAATGTATATTCCTGCATTTTCATTTTCTTGTAGAGCCTGTCAGCTAACCAAGGGGAGTAGGGAGCAGGGAAGCAGGGAGGAAGGGAGGGAGGAACTGTCCTCCATCTGTAAGTGGTACACTACTAACCTCCTGGAGTTATTAAAGGAAAATTGGAAAAGTTTCCAGAAGATTAAGCAGAAAGCTTACAACTTGCACCAGACTCTCAATTTTCCAGTGGCTCTGACAGAAGGATAAATCTTCAGCTGTTTTAACTAAAATCCAAGCCAACCAATGCCTAACTACAGTAAACAAAATTTATTATGATTCGGACATGGCTGTCGTGTTTAGGTCTAAGTTGACAAAACTGTCAACACATGAATCCCTTAGTTGAGAAAAATGCAGCAAGATGTTTCTCAACAAGGAAAGGGGGCAGGGGCTGGGAAAAACTGTGAACAAGCAAAATGTCTCTGCACCAATGGCCAAAAGTAGCTGGAAGAGAGCACTGTAATCTTTATTGTTCACCAGACTTGAGTTTAAATATTTCAAGTGGTTTACTACAAGGTGTCCTTTCTAGGAGGTTCAGAAAAGTCACTCCTCCACAAAAATCTCTCTTACTGCCTCTACCATGGTGTATAAAAGGCCCATGTTAGTCACACCTTTGGATTCAAACACTAAAGAACTTTTTCAAAATGAAATTTGGAGATAGATTGGTGAGTATCTTAGTGTAAGGGATTGAGAATTGTCTTAGTGAAAAAAATCAGGTCCCAATTCTCATACTAACCAAAAGCATGATTATGGGTAAACAAATTTACCTCTCTACCCTTATTTTTTTTATTCTGTAAAATAGGGTGATGATATATGCATTGATTACCTCCCAGGATTATAGTGAGCAAAGTGTTTTGTAAACTGTAATGTATTAAACGTGAGATGCATTTCTCTTTATTGAAACTTTAAATGTTTCAAATTATATAATATACAGTGAACCTGAATTATATGGATATTGATTTATATTCAAATTATCTCATTCAACACTTATTTTTAGAGGGGCAGGATAAGTGAACTGAAGCACAGATTCATGATTGCATTGGTGGAAGGAACTTCCTAGGTGAAAAATTTCTCCATGAAGGAATATCTACAACTCATATGTAACTTAAGGTCTTGGGGTCACTGAAAGACTAAATTATTAGTAAATTAGTAAATCTCATTACACAAATTTGACATTTGTGATGCTAATATTTTTCATTTCTATATGCTTTTGCTTTTAGTATTTGATTTTTGGTCTTGAAAATCAGGCAGCAACACCTTAGATCAAAAACATTGCTCAGGTCCATTGTATTTTGCTTTAAAGGGTTTTAGGGATTGGGTCAGAGCTCCAAATATGAATACCAAAAAAGGGACTTGAGAAAGCTCTAGAGAAGAGGTGTCAAATACATTGGCTGCATGCCCTTCAAAACTCCCAAGTATCTGCTGAACCAGTTTAAAATATAATTATGCGATATTTAGCAAAATAAGCAAAAATATAATAAAACAGAGATAACATTTATTTTAAAACTAAGTCAATATGCAGCCAGCAGGGATCTTTAGGTATGGATTAGAGTTTCTCTTTCTCTATTTGAATTTGATACTACCGCTTATTTTAGAGCATGGTGCACTGATAAAAGATGATGGACCTAACTTGGGGGAAATCAGAAAATTCACTTATCCATAGCTGAAGGTGGCTCAGTGGGCAAAACATACACAGGCCTTGATTGGACCTTAAATATGAGCATAGGTGGTAACTATCCATGCAGAATGGATTGAGGTATATTTGGGAACAACCATATAAGGGAATTAAAATTTTCACTCCACATTTGGAGAAACATCATAAATTTTATATAACCAGGGAATATAATGACGTGACTTGATGTGATTCATACTATCATATAAATGACTAATTTTATGCCTTACACTTAGAGCAGATTTTCACAAGACAAAAGCAGGTAAAAAGAAAGAACCAAAGGAAAACAGAAAGGGTATGCAGGAATTTTGACAACATACTTTGCCTATTTCACAATTTTTCTCCAATATATTATATATATATTTTTCTTCCTAGCTTAAAAGCATCACCTGTGGATAAAGAGGATAATGACTAGTTCTGTGTTTCTGCATAAGAACTAAGTCCCAAAGAGCAGACCCAAAATACAGCTCCTTGAGTATCCTCACTCAAAATCCTCTTGTAATGAAAAGAATTAGTCTTTATCTTAACATCTAGTTCAGGGTGAATATAAATTCAAGCAGGGTTTAAGTAAACTAATAAAAGATTCATTAACATTTTAATTAATTAACATGAATATTAACTTATATTAATATTATATTTACCTCAAGTATTCCTCTTGTAGAAGGGTATAATCAATAAAAACCTGGACTTCAAGACAGGAAGGCATGAGTGTGATTCTAGGCAAGTTACTTAGTCTTCCACTCCTCTTGCAATTAACCCTCTCCAGCCCCACCCCCTCACTGTAAGGAACTCCTGATTAAAATAAACTGCTCAATTATTCATCTAGCAACAGGAAGTATGCCACAGTAGGCGAGGAGGAGAACATTTCCCCCCTTAGATCACTCTCACACACACACGCGCACACACACACACAAAGTCCACTAATGGCAGCAAAAGTAACGTTTTTCAGCAATGATCCAGAAACCCTGGCCAAGGTTGATATTGGGTGGGAACTTGTAAGATTTCAGTATCCTATTAATTTGAGGCATAATCAGTATTGAATTTATAGGCTATTATTTGGAGGGAAAGAAAATGCATTTTTGTTTGTTTGTTGTACTTTAAAGCCACAGCAATTTATATCAGAGAAATATAGGAGTAGGGAGGGAAGAAAAAAGAAAGGAAGGAAGGGAGGGAGGAAGGAAGGAAAGAAGGAAGGAAGGAAGGAAGGAAGGAAGGAAGGAAGGAAGGAAGGAAGGAAGGAAAGGAAAGGAAAGGAAGGAAGGAAGAAAAAAAGAAGGAAGGAAGGAAAGAAGGAAGGAAGGGAGGGAGGGAGGAGGGGGAAGAGAAATAGGGAAGGAAATAAGAAAGAAAGAAAGAAAGAAAGAAAGAAAGAAAGAAAGAAAGAAAGAAAAAGAACTGATTAATTACCTAATATATGCCATGTACTGTCCTGAGTACTTTACAAATATCTCATTTGATCCTCACATCAAACCTGGGAGTTAGGTGCTATTATTATTCTCCCAATTTTATAGTTGAGGAAAATGGAGCTGACAGAGATAAAGTGGTTTGTCTAGAATCCCACAGATAGTAAGAGTCTGAGGCCAGATTTGACCTCAGATCTTTCTCACTATAGGACCAGCACTCTAGCCATTTTCCTACTACATAAGTTGGAAAAAGCCCTACCAAGATGAAAGGGCTTTGAGTATGGGTCTGATCATGCTGTCTGGTGCCCAAACTCACTTAGTTTGGAACGGATCATCACAAGAAGACTCTCCACATTTTGATGAATGGTTTTATCCACTGAAACAAAAGATGTATGATGAATACATGTTTGTTGATATGGCGATAATTCTATCTTGAATAAACACACAGCCCTTTATCATCTCCATGCTTTCGCACCGTCTGTCTCATTGGCTAAAATGCACCCTTTTTATTTTTTACTTCCACCTCTTAGTTTTGTTCAAACCTCAGATCAAATACCACCTGCTATCTAAAGCTTTTTTCCCCGATCTTTTCCTGATTTAGCTGATCCACCAGTTGTGTGTGTTCCCCTCAAAGTCGCCTCGTTTATTTTGAATGGATTTTTGTATGTTTATATATGTACATATTATCTACCTTGAGAGAATAAAATTTATTGACAGAAGGGACTGTTATGCTGTCTTTTTCTAGCATATAATAGGCTCTTAATAAATAGCTTGCTGGCTGTATTATTAAATGGTAGCCTATGGTACAATCTCATAAGCATTTTCCAATAAATAGATAGTAACATCAAAGTATACAAAAGAAGGAAAGGAGGAAGCATTAAATTACCTACTATGTATTTTGCACTATACTAAGCATTTTACAAATATTTCATTTCATCTTTACAATCCTCTTCCTATTATTCTCATCATTTTACTGTTGAGGAAACTGAGGTAGATTAAAGGACTTGCAGAAGATAATAGAACTAGTATGTGCCTGAGACAGGAGTTGAACTTGGGTCTTCATGACTCCAAGCCCTGTGATCTATCCACTAGACTGTTCAACAACAGAGCTTGAAGACAATGTCTGTTTTTATATAATTTGCTAAAAGGATTTTCTCTGCTATAGGGAGAAGATTGGACAAAATGATCTCTAAGATCTATCTTAATTTAGAAATTCTATGACCCAAGACTAAACATACATTTCCTGGCTCTTGGTCTTGTTTTCTTATCATTTTTACTTAACCTGAAAGAAGGAACAGCATAATTATAGCTGAGTTATAATTCATAGAACTATTCATTTTAGTTGTCAATCAATCAATAATCATTTATTAAATGCTCCCTATGTATAAAGCACTATGTTAAAGACTGAGAATACAAAAAAGAGACAAAATATCATCCCTTCCTTCAAGGAATTTATGATTTAGTGAGGAGCTTACAACCTAGTAAGGACCAGGCTTGGCATTATCTTCTATATCTCCTTCTGTCTTGCCATAGTACTCAACTCAACTCAAATACCTCTCCCCAAACTAGAGGAGAGTTGCAAATTTTACACTTGATTTAATCCACCTCCACATCTCCCATATCATTTTAACACATGCCAGGAAACAGTCTCTACTCATTTTTGGTGACCTCCTATCCTTTAGTAGTTGCTATTGCCTGTAAATGCACATTTTGTTCTACCCAGAAGAATAAACCTTGATCAGTTAGAGTCATTTAGAGTTTAGACATTGTAACATAAAATAGTAGAAAAAACAGTGAGTATCCACAAGGAGTTAAACTAATATTTTTTCTACATCAAATGCTGTTTCATACTTTAAATTAAGAATGTATAATAGTTCCAGAATTGTTTGATATACTTTTATCCTGACTTTTAAAAAATATTTTCTGTTAAAACGCAATGGTATTTGACACAATAATGCCTGAAAAAGTAAGAAATAGATCAGAAGGTGACATAGTGGTAGCTGGAATAAAGGAGATTAATTGCCATCAAACTCAAGTTTGCTCCGTCCAAGACTTGAGGCTGTTTATAGCAGATCCTTGTACACAAGGCTTCCCTAAGGAAAAATTAAAGAAAAGTAGATAAAAACAACTGACATGTGAATGGTACTTTAAAGCTTGCAAATTTACATTAATACATTATCTCATTTAAGTCTTACAATAACCTTGTGAGGTAATTACTGTAGCTATTTCTGCTTTAATTCTGAGGAAAATGAGAAGTTGTGACTTATCTGTGGTCACATGCCTAGCAAATGTCAGAGAAGAAATTTGAATGAATTTTTTTACCCCAAATCTAGCTCTTGATTCATTATGTTATGCTATTTCCCAAGGAAGTATAGAGATATAAAGGGAAAATTACCCAGGAATAACTTACCCCTGGAATGATCATGCTTTGCCACAAGTCTCTAGCTTTCTCACTATCTCTCACTTCCTTTAATATAGGAATTCTCCAATATGTATCTCTATCTATAATTAAATTTCAGTATGTTTTAATTTTAATTTGTAACCCTATGTATTTTATGTTATGCATTTTAAAACATTATTCTGAAATTATACACACACATACACATATATATGCTTTATCAGATTACCAAATGGATCCATGCTTCAAAAATATTCAGAACCCCTTCAGAAAATCACCTCGGTGTGACCTTGGGCAAGTCACAACCCCAATAGCCCTCCAAAAAGAGAAAAAAAGAAAATCACCTCTGAAGCATCAGCAGCAGAGGGGACCAGGGTTAAAACCTTCGCAGTTCAGACTTCCAACTTTATTTTCTTCTTTTAGCTTTTATCTGGGGCTATCCACAGCTAGGAGCCATTGCAAACTTCACAGCTAGTCACAGCAGGGGTATTGGTGGTATTGCAGCTCAGCTGTCTGTAATCTTTAGTGGCATATTAACAGTATAGATGAACCATAAGCAGTTGGAACAAATGTCCAAACTTTTTGTCTGTCCTTTCTATTCAGTGTACTTAGGGAAAACCAGCTGTTTGCACTGGCATTTCTGCCAATGGTCCTGAGTTCTGGAAGTTTTGTTATAGACCTTGATCCAGGAAAGAGATTTTCCATGAAAAAGGTCATTCACAATCGTATTCATAGCTTCTCATAGATAGAAACTTAGAGGTCATGTATTCTGCCCTCCCTATCCCATGCATGAATCCTAACCCCTCACAACTCTGAGGTATTTCTACTTTAGGCGATCAGCAAACTATGACCTCTGGGTCAAATATGACCTGCCATCTGTTTTTGTACAGCCCACAAACTTAATGAGGAGTTTTAACAATTTAAAATACAATAAGATTTTATTAAAAATGTAAAAACCTTTCTTTTTTCAAACAATATGAAAATAGGTTGCATGGATTTGGCCCTTGGGATACAGTTTGTTGACCCATGTTCTAAGCAAATGCACCAGCAGTTAAGTAAGCATTTAGGAAACTTGTTTTCTGTGCCTGATTAAACTGCATGCTTTGCTCAACTCTCCTCTTTGAGGTTTGGAGTTTATGATCATATAAGATTCTGGATTCTCCTCACATTATCCATGACACTGAGGTTAATTGACTAGACCCTGTTTACATTCTGTCCTCATGTGAGTCAGTTAACTACATTTGGTTTTATGATCACAGGCAGTAGTTCTAAATCTAACTTTATACCATTCAAGTTCACAATTATTGTGAGAATGGGTAATCCTCTTTGGGACTGACCCTGCCTCCATTGTCACCAGTTTAGGTCTTTGCAAGTAGGGATTATCTTTAATGAATTGGGGGAGGAAGCATTTAGATTGTTTGAGGCAATGAGCTAAGCACCAAAGATACACCTACAAGCAAGCAACAATGCAGTCCCTGCCCTCAAGGAATTTATATTCCAAAAGTGGAAGATAATATATAAGGGTGTAAGAATTAGAAGGAGGATGCTGTATCAAAGTTTAGGAATGACCAGGAGATGGCTATAGAGAACGAGTGCCAGAGGAACCAGAAAACATCTGCTTAAAGCATCACCATGGTCAGGCTACTGAGTAGTCCCAAGCTACTGATATGCCTGCCTTGGTGATCTTAAGGCAGTAGTATTCATTGGATCAAGTCACATGTTTTGGTATCAGAATTCTTCCACGTAACTCCTTCCTGGCAAAGTGTAGAAGTACCAAAACACAGACACATAACGTATCACGTATACACACCACAGTTTTATCAATGCCAAAGAAGCATCAATTAAGAGAGTATGTGAATATGCTAGGAATCCCCCAAATCCTCATCTTTGTTGCCCAGTTTCTACTAGAAGACGCATCTGACTCCTCCCTTGGTGCATCATCTCACACAGTCCTTCTGTAACCCAGCAAACACAATGTGAAACTTCTCCCAAGATGTACTACTGGAGACCATAAAACAGTTGTGGTGCAGAAGTATCAAAACAAATAGTCTTTCCTGGTCTGCACTGAATAGGAAGAACAGAGTAGAAGCTTTTTATGGTAGACTTCCAGAAGCATCGTATATTTTCACCACATCTTACTCCCACCAAATGAGCAGTAGCTCATGGAATTTCCTTTTCCTTGTTTTATTGCCAGTTAGAATAAATGGAATGGAAAATAAAGGCAAAAGCATAGAGGCTAAGTGATTTGTCCAAGATCACATGGAGTTAGTAAGTGACAAAGATCATAAATGCACCTTGAACCAAGGTCCTACAACTTTAAATCCAGTGTTCACTCCACTGCACAATGCTGGGTATAGAATACAGCCAAGAGGAAGGATTGACTCAGATTTAGAAGCTCTTCTTACTAGAGAGCAAGCTCTGTTTACATACAGCAAAACTACAGACCAAGTTTTAGGAGATAAGATGCTGTGGGTGGCCCCTGGAACCCTTGTTTTTCCATTGACTGAATAAATGTATTCAGGTAAACAGATTAGCTACAATGACTCTATCTTCTCTCTATAAAGGGACACTCATATAACCCATCCATTTATTTCTGTCTTTGATCATCTGATTAACAGTGATGGAGTCTACAATAATCCAGTCTTTACATCACTGTGATCATTTCCACCCATTTTTCTGTTCTTCAGGCATGATATTATTCCCCTCACAAAGTAAGTAAATTTTCTCTGCCAAAATGGCTCATTAGTTTATAGATGATGGGTGAGCATGTTATCAGCCTGTACTATACTGAATTCCAAATATTGTTTTCTTTTGCAAAACGGAAGCTATTTCAAGTTATTGTGAAATTGAGCAAATTTCACTACTGGCACATATTCTCAAAAAGTTTCATAATAGTTTCAGAAATTCATTCTTAAGTCAGGCTATGCCACTTTTTCCCCCTCCCCTGTCTGTTGCTGACCATTTTGCTTTCTTTTTTCAAGTTAGAGCATTCTAGTAGGTGACCATGGAGGAATCTCACTCAATTTTTCCCTTCCCAGAAACATCAGCATTTAGCCTTTCTAAGTTCTGCTTGCCCATCGATTGTCTCTCATTCCTACTTATTCAGGGATCTAATTTCCCTAGTTTTGCTGGATTTCACTAGCAGACATCTTAATTAAATTCCTCTTGATTATACATGAAATATTTTTGTTTTCCTACTTTGTGCTTCTTATTAAAAAAAAAAACCTTAAGTTTTGCATGCATCATTTCTCTCACTTTATCTACACTGAGATCATAACAAGATCAATTATTTGTACAATTTTGTTGTTTATTTTGCTTGATGGGTTGTTATTGTTGCATTAGCTGAGGCTTTCTGTGTCCTTTCTGAGCACACTGGTTTTCTGTTCCCATTGTCTTTGCTGTATCAGCTCACATTTCTCTCCATACACTTGTTGGTTGCTAGGCTATAGAATTGTCTGGTGACTCATTATTCTTGTTACTGCAACTGCTTCAAAATACTTTATATACTAAACATATTCCAGGGTCGAAGTTTCATTTTGTTAGGGAGATAAAACCTGCTCATCCAAGTAGCTGAAACAAATGACAATGCTCATCATTTGTAGCCACACTTGTGACTTCTCATTCCCTTATCTTTCTTCATCATCAAGGAACATATTGCATCCCAAATCCATAGGGATCCCCTATCTACTTTCCTTTGAGTCTTAAACGTTCTGAAATCTCAGATCTTTTGGCATTAGTTGCCATTTCAGGGAGTGGGTTTTTCTTCACAGAGGTCTGCTTACAGACATCTCCCTGTTGCTTTAGTTACTTTTGCTGTTGACCTAGTCTATTGGGTTGTAAAACACAGATGCATCTCTGACCTTTATGCTATCATCTAGATTTCCTGATTGTGTAGTTTCAAGATAACAGCAATTTATATACTCTTATTCATTTCAACTACCCATTTAATGTGCTGTCTGGGTAATCCCGTTTAGGGGGTTGACTGACTTTCATCAGCCAAAACAATTTGAACAGTTACATATCGGTGGTTTTGGATGCTTCTTAAATTTCTCATGGTTCCAGACGGTTGCACTAGACCACACGGTCTACTTTCTCTAGTACTTGACTGTCCCTCAGGGAAATGTCAGTTGCCACTGCTGCCTCACCTTAAATTGTGCTGTTTCTTTTTTAAATGTAGATTGTTGGGGAAGATACTTTCAGTCTTTTTCCAGTACTCCATACTTTATTGAGGACAAAGTCCTCAAATATCTCCCCTAAGCAATTACTATTTCCCCTGGAAGATTAGGAAAATGAGATGAATCCTATCTAGGGTTAAACATTCACTAGTAAGTAAGTGAAAAATGTATTTATCAAATACTTAGTAAGATCTGGGCACTGTGCTAAGCATAGAGAATACTACCCCCCCCCCCAACAACAACAAGAACAACAAGAAACAAACTAGACATTTGCTCTCAATGAGCTTATATTCTAATAATAGAAAAAGTCAAGAATTTACACATATATGCCTGCCCTTGGATAGTTTGGATTTTTTTTGAGATTCGTTTTTCCTGTCCCATCTAGGTTGGAAGTGGAATTGCCACTGAAGGCTCTGATCCCACTGCTACCCAAAAGGAACCTCTGAATTGCTTTGTTTTCAAGTTTAGCAACTTGTGCCTCCTAAAGCAGCTTTATGGCCCTTAGCTCCCAGGGGTTCATCATATTGGTGACAGAATTATTGTTGATACTTGGATCAGCTCTAAACTTACTATAGCTCAGATAACCAAAGTTCAAGCAATTTACCAACCTCAGCCTTCTTAGTAGCTGGCATTACATGTGTGTTAGCATACATGCCTTGTGGGTTGCTTAAAAAAAACTGACAAAGTTCCTAGAAAATCAAAATACCCAGTAACACCTGAAAATTAATAGCAGCTGGAAGTGAAAAATTTGGAAAGAATTTTTACAACCAATGTCTCTAATAAAGGCCTCATTTCTAAGATATACAGAGAATTGAATCAAATATATAAGAATGCAAGTCATTCCCCAATTGATAAATGGCTAAAGGATATGAACAGGCAGTTTTCAGAGGAAGAAATTAAAAATATCTATAAGCATATGAAAAAATGCTCTAAATCACTACTGATTAGAGAAATGCAAATCAAAACAACTCTGAGGTACCACATCTCACCATTCAGATTGGCTAAGATGACAAAACAGGGAAATGACAAATGCTGGAGAGGATGTGGAAAAATTGGAACACTAACACATTGCTGGTGGAGTTGTGAACTGATTTAACCATTCTGTAGAGCATTCTGGAACTATGCCCAAAGGGCTATAAATAATTTCATACATTTTGACCCAATAATACCACTTCTAGGGTTGTATCCCAAAGAGATCATAGAAGTGGGAGGAAGACCCTCATGTACAAAAATATTTATAGAAGCTCTTTTTGTGGTGGCAGAGAATTGGAAATTAAGGGGATGTCCATCAACTGGGGAATGGCTAAACAAGTTGTGATATATGAGTGAAATGGAATACTATTGTGCTATAAGAAACAAGGAGCAGATGCACTTCATATTTACCTGGAGAGGCTTATATGAACTGATGCTGAGTGAGAAAAACAGAACCAGGAGAAATGTATACACACTTCCAGAAACAACATATGTGTGATGACAAACTTTTATAGACTGAACTCTTCTCAGCAATGCAGAGTTATAAGAAAATTACAAAAGACTCATGATGGAGAGAGATGTCTACATTCAGAGAAAGAAATAGAAAGAACAGAGTTTGAATGCAGATTGAAGCAAACTACCTGCTCTCTTTCCTTTTTTTTTGTTTGGTTTTGTTTCCTCTTTCCCAGTGTTCATTCCATCCATTACAATCCTTCTTTATAACATGACCAATGTCTAATGTGGAAGTATTTGCAGATCCTATACTTGATTTTATGGTGCCATGGTGGGGGGAGCAGGATGGGGAGAAAATTTGAAACTCAAGGAATTGTGGAACTGAATCTTGTAAACTAAAAGTAAACAAACAAATTAATATAGACCAAAATTTTTTTTAAAATGAAAATTAATATCAGCTAAAATTCTATAATGTAAATGTTTTATAGAAAGCTATGTATTCTGAGTATCTGAGTTATGATACCACCTTTCATTTTTAAAAGCTTTTATTGACATAGACTTTTAAAATATATTTCCATAGTTTCCCCACTAATCTTATCTTTTGCCCATATCAGAGATCCATCCCATATAACAAATAGTATTTTTAAAGACAAAAAAGGAAAGGAAGAGTAAAAATAAGCATAACTCATCAATGTATTGAAAAACTCTGGAAATCTGCTGTGTGTGCAACACTTACAGACCAGATGCCTTCCTTCCACTAAGGGATGAGTTGGAACTGTCTTCTCATACCACTTTTTTAAAAGCTGTGATTGTTCTTTATGATTTTGCTCCATTCATTTTTATTTATGTTTACCGTTCTTTCTATTTCATTGTTGTAATCACTGTGCATATTGTTTTCTTGACTCTGCTTGCTTCACTCTGCATTAATTTATCTAGCTCTTTCCATACTTCTCTGTATTCATCATATTCATCATTTCTCACAGTACAGTAATATTCCATTATATTTATATACTACAAATTATTCATCCACTCCCTGATCTATGCATCTTCACTTTGTTTCCAGTGTTCTACTATCATGAAAAGTACTTGTATAAATATAGGGACTTTCTTCTTATTAGTCGCCCCCTTTGGGCATGACAAGTAATAGATTATCTGGGTTAAAGAATTATCACATTAGCCACTTTATATAATTTGAAATGGCTTTGCAAAATGGTTGTACTGGTGCAAACAAGCTAATCCACTTCAACTGTGCCTTTAAAGTTGGCATTCCCTTTCATATGTGCTTGGTACTGAAATATTTAGTATGGCTAATAAAACTTGGGCTCACTATAACATTCCTGCTACCTTTAGACATTTCTTTGAAAATACAGCCCTTAAAATCTTACTATAGCCAAAATTATACTCTGTGACATTAAATAGGAGATGCAGTATAAAAATAGTTAGAGTCAAAGACCAAAATTCCACTCATGCTACTGAGCAAGTCACTTATATTGTGTGCTTTAAAGTCTTTATATTTAAACGGAAAGGTGAACTCTGTGGATCTCTAAAGAGCTTCAAGCTTTGAATTCCATTGTCTTGTTCCCCATGGGTACATGTTCTATACATAAATACATACATATACATATATATGTTCTACAATACATGTGTCATTTATGGGTCAAAAGAATAGAAGGCAAAAACACCTGCCCAAATGAAGTACATAAACTAGTTGGAGAACCTAAGCAAACAAATATGAAGCAATAAATAAACACAATAATATTGAATAAAATAGCCAGCCATGAGAGAATAGGGCAATCCATAAGAAGGTGCTAATTTTGTCATATATGTGAGAACAATAGAGAAAACATAATATTAACTTCAGTTTGGAAGTGGGTAGGTAGGATTAAGAGAGGGAGAAAAAAATGAAAGAAGATAGTCTGGGCTAATTAATGGGAGAAACTGAGAGCCAAGGGTCTCTGTCTCAATGACCAAAACAAGGAGAAACATTTGATGAAATATTAGCCCATTTGAGAGTTACCTGTTCTTCAATCAAGAATATCTTCACACTAACTCTCCAAAGTACATGAATTTTATAATGAATTTTAAGAAGTTTATTATGCTTATTTAAAACCTATGTCAGAGGAGTACAAGTTCCAACAGGTGCTAAAAGGCTAAAAAGATTTAGTATTTTCAGGACTTCATTTCTTCTACAGTAAATAAAATTGAGTGGTAAATTCATACAAAAAGTACCATTGCAATGTTTTTTGATGGCAAGGAATTAACTCTATTCTAATGGATCACTAACCCTGCTAGGGTCTACTAAATTTGGAAGGCTTAAAATATAGACCTATTGATGGAATCTGTGTCTGCATGCTTGTGTGTGTTTGTCTGTGTGTGTGTGTTTGTCTATGTCTCTGTGTGTATTTTCTAAGGATTCCTTCACTTAAACATTTAGAGATCCACCCCAGAGGGTTAGTCACTAGGTAATCAATGTTCCAGGCCCTAGGAAGTCATGATGCCTAAATACTAAGGGACATGGTGGCTTTGTTATATAAGTGAACATAGTACACACTAGTGAAGGTAGTTATCAAACATCCTTTGGGTATTGTTTATATTGTTATTATTAAGCTGTGTACTTAAGAAAAATACTTCTTCAGGACCTTATAACAGTTCAGATACTTTTAAAATAAGTATTATGCAATCCAAAGCTCATAATCCAGCCATGGTTACAGGGAAATAAAAGCAAAGTCTTCTAATCATCCAAGTGTATATAACATATAAATCACAGAACAATCCCTCAAGAAACCAGAATTCAAGAAGTTGGCAGGGTTGCTTTATTCTTCCCCCCAATTCTTCTTTTAAAAGGGGTAAATCATGCTAAACTTGGTCCTGGATAAAAGATAAGAAAATGTCTTTTCTACTTTGTAGAGGTGGTAGTGGTGGGAGGTGGGGAGGTTCTATGGGCATGGGATATTGAATATTCTTTCAGCTTTTGCTTTTCTTGTTAGCTTTTCTGAACTTATTTTCCCCTTGCTTTCTTTTTTTTTTAATAATTTGTTATAAGAAATGTTTTTTTTTTCTGGGTAGGAGAGCAGTGAAGGATATATTTGAAAATGAAGGTCATATAAACAGAAAGAAATAAAAAAAATCAAAATTTAAAATAAATAAAAGAAACCAATTGTAAGAAAATAAGCATTTTTTTCCTTGAGATCCAAAGGTTAATGGTTAATCTACTCCTCTATTGTATTAACACAGATGGAGGAATATTAAATAATCTGCATTTATATGGCACTTTGAAGGCTTACAAAGTACTTTTTTTTTTCCCTGAAAGCCCTATTAGGAAATTTGAAACTTGTGATCCTCATTTCTTTCATAATTTTAATAGAAATTTTGGAACAGATATTATGCTACTTACCAGCAATCACAGAGGTAGCTATAATCAGCTACCTGATTATCTCTCCTTTCTCAGTTTTGGTGTTGTATGGTATAAGTGGGTTTTCTTAGATCTATAGTGGTATATAATCTGTGGGCATCATCTATAAAGTCCTCTCCATTGATGAATCTTTATCCATTTCTGATGCTGAACCATTTTCCAGGAGAAAGGACCTGGATCCAGAAAGTCCAGAAAAAAAACAATATCCTATATATACCAAAATAATCATGGAAGTGTATTTGTGGTAGAAAAAAAACAGAAACAAATTCAATACTTACCAATGAAATTTCAATTACATGCTGTTGAATTGGGGTGGAGGGTAGGGATTATGAAGTGTATACAGATTAAAATCTGATTATATGTAGCTATTGAAAACAACAATTCAGACAATATCTTCAGCTGATAATGAAATTGTGTTACAGTAGAATGATCTATACATGGGAAAAAGAATGGCACAGTTTGAAAATAAAATTCTAAGCATACATAAAATGTTAAATCAATCTATCCATTGAAAACTAAGAAAGATATTTTATTTCCAATGTCTGTTTCTATAGCAAGGTAATGGCAACTTAAATCGCAAAAGAATTGCTGCTCTTTGTAATGGACCTATACTGGAACTCAGAAGACCTAGGTCCTATCCCTGGCTCTCCTACCACTAACTCTATAACCTGGTATAAGTCCTCTCACTTCTCTAGGCCTTAGTTTTCTCATTTATAAAATGAAGGAGTTGGGTTACGTGTTCACTTTGCTTCCTTAGAATGTCCCTCATGATTCCTCTTTGCTATAACACCTGATACAAAAATAAATGCATTTGTGTCAACAATCACCCGATTTCTCTAAATCTCCCCTGCTATTTTTTTGTTTCCTATGGGTCTAGGTCTCCCAGGTCCCACATCCCTGTCTTTCTGTCAACTTTTCAAGTCAAGTAATGCCTTTCATTACATTTTGGATGCCACACCAGTTTAATCCCATTGATAGAGGGCTATGCAATCAAGCTGACAGTTCGATGATGATTTGAATCGTCCCTGACTCATTACTTTGTGAAGGATTTGGCATGCCAATCAATGGGGAATGATGTGCTGGGCCTTGAAGAATGACAGTAATCCATTTTCTCACCAATTGATGTGATGAGTCCTTGACAGAATCACAAGTTACAGGGCCAAAGCCAAACATGATTTGGCACATGCCTCCAAGCATTGCCATTTTGCAGGCCCTTGGGGCATTTATCAAAGCGGTAGCCTTCTTGTCTTCTGCTGTCATTACTCGTGTGTGATTTATGCTGCAGCTCAGATTTCCCAAGCTTCCTACAGGTGAGCCATGAGAGAGCTGCTCTTCACCTTGTCTCATCTGGCTATTGGAGGTATGACTATAAGACAATGGGATGGATTCCTTACCACCTTCTTCCAAAAGAAACAAAAAGTCAAAAACCACAATGGCCACATATCAGACTCTAAAATGCTCTTTTCAGAGTTCACATTTGAGGAAACTCTGTACTTTTTCAAAGGTATTGCCAGTACTAACAATATTTCTGGAGCTCCTCTTTAGGAATTGATTTCAAAGTCAGTTGACGAGATATGGAATTTTTAAAAATAGTCACATTGTCCATTACCTCTTTTTTGGGGGGGAGGGGATAGTATTTTCCAATTTGCTTTGAATAACTTTGGCCATTTCTAAAAGACAAATCCACCTTCAAGGATTTACTACCCTAAAGACATTTAAGGTCAAATGCCACAGACTCTGAAAGTAATTCCAACAGGATATTCATAGATGCATTAAGCAATGACAGGTTCATTTGAAGAATTGTATAACTTCATAAATTGTTCACTTAAAACTCACTTGGAATTTTTTTAATTTAATTAATATTCACTTAGATTTTTTTATTGTTCCAATCAATTCCATTAATTTAGAATGGTGCCTAATTTCTTGAAATGTATTAGGGGTAGAAAGGCAGTAGGTGGTGCCAGTAGCCTTAACAAGGGCTACTTTTATCTTATACTAGTGATATCTGAAGAGATCATATGAAATCTGGCATCACTAGGTTTTTGTAGGTATTTTTATGGGTGTCTAAAAACTGGCCAATCATATTGTTGATTACCAATCATTGAAGAAGACAAGACAAGACAGACAGACAGACAGACTCTTTGTGGTAGAACAATGTAGTCTGATGTTCCAAGCTAGTTTTCCTTGTTTGTCTAGCCACATTTTCTGTGGTCATGGAGAAGACCTCTGTGTTAGATTATGATTATCTGAGTCCTGGGTCACAGAGGCATTGAGTGGTGGAGTTGATAATGAGGAGCCTGTTTTTACAATATTAATAGTATTGCCATTCTTGAAATTATGCTCTGGAATATTTTCTCCGTTTTTCTCCTTTTTAGGACTATTCTTTCTGACATACCTAATATTTTTTTTATCATGACACCATGATCTAATCAATTGACTATGCTCAAAACCATGGTGTTATTCATTCATTCATTCATTCACTTTTCACAACCCTGCAGAAACAATGTTGAATAGGTGTCAAGAGAGGTAAACTCAAAGTCAGGAGGACCTGGATTCAAGTCCAACTTCTGACACATATTAATTACATTAGCCTGAGTGAAATAATTTCTTATCCTTTCAATATTCAAGGTGACTTTCTATGTTTCTAATTTGCAGAGAAGGTGCTAATCTGTGTTGGTAGAGGGAGTTTCCTCTCCTCAGAGTTCCTTACACCAGTGAAATCAAAGATTCAATTCCTAAATCGTATGACCATATTAAATCTGTTGACAGATTCCATTGATTCTCCCTCTAAAATGCCTCTTACATTCATCCTTTCCATTTTAATTGGTATTTTGTTAATACAAGTCCTTGTTATTACATGTTTGACCTGTTAAAATGGTCTCATAACTGTTCTATTTCTAACCTCCACTTTGCCCCCCCATCCATATTTCAATCTATGGCAAGATTAATAATCTTCCTTATTCACAGATCTGTTTATATCACCCATCTTGTCATTAAAGTCCCTTTCCTTCCTCCATTCCCTTATCCTCCTACCTCTGCAGTTTAATATGATGCTACTGTTTTGTTATTTTAGCTATATGCAGAAATAAGTTATTTGTCCTGCATATATATTAAAGTTTTCCTGGCTCTATAGTTTAGTTCATTTCATTACCTAAGTCTGGAAGGCACAACTCCCCTAATAATCTCTTATTGTTATAGTCCTATCCAGCCCTTCAAGACTAAGTTCAAATGATTCACTTTCATAATGTAGGATCCCCATCAGTCCTCTGCTCACTAAGTGAGAAATTATCTCTGCTTCCTTTGACCTAGCATCAACAAGGTATTGCTACTTGTCTTTCATTTTTATCATGCTTTTTTGCTGTTTGGTTATTGCATATTATTTGGTCCCTCTGACTAATTTGAGAGTTGTTACTGTTACCAAAATCTGTCGATAGTGAAACCACTGCACATAAGAGGCATGCTCTCTTACTGTAAGAATACCTGAGTTGTTGTTCATTGTAGTTGTTCACTCTTTTTTCAGCTGTGTACAACTCTTTGGGGTTTTCTTGTTTTGCCATTTCATTCTCCAGCTCATTTTACAGATGAGGAAACTGAAGCAAAGGGAGTTAAGTGACTTGCCCAGAGTCACACAGCTAGTAAGGGTCTGAGACTATATTTGCATGCAAGAAAATGAGTCTTCCTTACTCTAGGTCTGGTTTTCTATCCTCTGTGTCATCTAGCTTCCTCAGTTGTTGCCATTTCATGGTAAACGACAGTGTTTTAAAAAACAATAAATTTTATTTTGACACAACACAAAAACCCCATGTAACTCACAATTACATTTCTAAATTTCTAAATTATATTAGCTGTGGGTGTGGTAGGAGGAGTTAAGCAAAAAATATCACAGTGATTGGATATGATATTTGTATGATGATTATCAGTGTTATGAGGTCACTTTTTATAATTTACCATCCATTAAAACAAAGGAAGGATATGCTATTTAACTTAAATCTGTAGCAATGTTATTCATTGCTTTTTTTTTACTTTGTTATTTTTTTGCTTTTTGGAAGGCAATTGGGGTTAAGTGACTTGTCCAAGGTCACACAGATAGTTTTTGTGTTAAGTGTCTGAGGCCAGATTTGAACTCAGGACCTCCTGAATCCAGGGTTGGTGCTCTATTCACTGAGCCACCTGAGCCACCCCCCAACTAGCTGCCCCTATCCATTGTTTTTGCAATGAGTTTTGTTAGGTAACATTTTTTTTCATTTATACTATCGCAATTGTGTATATTATTCTTTTTTGTTTTACTTTTATCACCCTGCATTACTTTCCATGTCTTTTCATAAATCTTTGATTTTTTCATATTTGTCATTCCTTATGGTTTAGTAATGTTCCCATACATTCACACATCACATTTTATTTAAGAATTCTTCGACTGCTTGGCAGAACTTTTTGATATTGTAAATTTCAAAAGTTAGGGTATTTTAAAGGTGGTGTCATATAAATTACCACTGACCATGATAGCAAGTGAAAGGCAGAGAGTATCACAGAATCTCAAAGTTGGACTGGAACTCAGAGGCCATCTAGTCCAAACTGTACCTGAACAAAAAAGACTTTCTATACCCAATGTGATAAGTTGTCACCCTCTTCTGCTTGGAAATATTTAGCTAAGATCTACTACCTACCAAGGCAGCCCATTACACTTTGCGATGGCTCTAATTATTTGACAGCCTTTCCTCCCATCTTTCCTCCCATCAAGATGAAGTCTGTCTCTGCAACATCTACCCATTGAAGTTTGTCTGCCCTCTGGTGTCAGGCAGAACAAGTCATATCTTTTATTATCTTGACAAGCCTTTAAATCCTTGAAGGCAGGTATCATGTTCTACCTGAGTTTTCTTTTCTCTAGGTTAAACTTGCTTCAAATGATTCTCATAGGGCATGATCTCAAGGCCCTTCACCATCCTGATAATTCTTCACTGGATGTTCTTTCACTTCTTAATTTTCTTCCTAAAATACATTAACTCAAACTGAGTACCACATACCAGATTAGGTCTAACTAGGAAAGAGTGCAGGAGGGTAATCATATCCCCAGTCTTGTACACTGTCAGTTTCACAGTATTTTACAATTTGGGCAGGTAGTTCAGATAGATAATGAGCAGGATCCAAAATTGTATAGATCATATTTTAATCGTGCAGATGTTTCAATAGTCCCACACTTTCTGCTGCCACAAACTCCATATTTTTAACAACAAAATTCTTCTATGAGAGACTTGCAAAGGAAAGCTCACAAAACAATCAGAAGTTTCATCTTTATATATCATTAATACATTCTTACAGAACTTGCATAGGGAAGGGATTAGTGAATACTAAACATCACAAATAATGAATTTGCTCTGTCTTAACAAAGAGGTAATTACTGCTTATTGATGTTTGAGTTATATCTGGATCAGCTGACCTTTTGCAGTGAGGGCATCAAATAATTAGAACAAAGATAAAAATCAACATCAAATTAGAAGAAAGGTTAAAGTGGAGAGAATGAGATATTGTGAATAACCACAACAGCTTCAATCTAACCATTTAAATCTGCTATTGATGCCAAGAAATGAGAAATAGTAAACATAAAAAGTAGTTCTTCAGACTATGTATAATCATAAAAGAAGATAGGATAGTCTCTCAGTGACCAGGATGATAACTGACATACATATAGCCCCATTGCTCTGCTTGTACATAAAAAAAAAAAAAAAAAACTATTCAGGGGCCTAGGCAAAGAGCTCCAGCACTTTGGATAGATTCTTCATCGAGAATCAATGGGAGAACAGAGACATGAATTGTGCAAGATGAGAAGGTGTCCATGGGTTGAAATATGCCTTGTTAAAGAGAATACCCACACTAGTGGGACCAATTATAGACCTTACAAAGAGCCTAAGAAGTATTGAATGGAACACTATGATCTCAGAAGAATTGAAATTTCAGGTGAGTAAAGGGCAAAACCCAGGTGCATGTTGGCTATAAGCAGGCTGAAATATATTAGCAACAATGATTTATACATGAAAAGCAGTGTTGAAGATTTCATCAAAATATGTATGAGCATAAAAAAGGTGGATTGGGCATATAGTAAGGCTTGATTAAGTTTGGAGAACATACTATATGAGAAAGGGTCTTGTAAGAAAAATCTCTACAGATAAAGCACCAGAGAGTCTGAACAAATAAGTAACCAAAAGAAAAAAAAAAGACCTCATAATACAATAAAGAGAAAATGTGGAGATAAAAGAATGTGAGGAGAAATCTACAGAAAGGAAAAGGGATATATAATGCTGGGATAAATAAAACTAGACTGCTAGCAATGGTATGGCAACAATTTTAAAGAAACTGAAGAGTAGATTTAAGCTTAATAAAATGAATGTGTATGCACACACATGTTTTAAAAGCATGCAAAACAAAATTAGAAATCTTAAAGGTTGGGTAGTAAGAACTTATTGTTCATAATAGTATTTTGAAAGTCTTAAGAAATTAATAGATGTTCAGCAAAAGAGAATGTCAAGGGCAAAATGGAAAGATATAACAATTAATATGAGCAAAATTAAAAGGCAACAAATTGGAAGATATAGTAGATTTTTTTTAAATTAATAGCAAATGACATAGAAAATAGAATGAAACAAGACAAATAGATAACGATTGGTTTTCCAGGAAAGCATGATGAAACAAAAATTCTGAATGCAATAGTTCATGAAATCATGTAAGAAAAGTATCCAGAAAGATCAGTAACAGAGGGCAATTTACAGTGCAATAAAATACATAGCATGGCAGTAGAGATGAACACCCAATTCAATTTATGGAAAAATGACATCATCAAGTTATAGAGTTTCAATACTAAGTAAAAACAAACAAACAAAACAATTCAAAGAGACAGAAGGAGTTCTTGTAGATATCAAGAATATGATATCAAAAAGTGCTGCTATATGATGACAATGAGGATGTCTAATTATAATCTCAAATTCACTATACCCAAAACTTAATTCATTTATTTTCACTCAAATTATTTCCTTTGTGAAACTTCTTAGTTACATTGATAGTACCACCATATAATACATCTATCACCCACGTTGCCAAGGTTAGAGTTATTCTTGACTCTTCCTTCTCCATTGATTCCCATATGTAACAATTGTCAAGTCTTATAAATCTAAATGTCAATATATTTCTCACATTCATTTCCTTCTTTCTATTCATATAGTCACTACTCTATTTAAGAACTCCTTTACCTTTCCACTCTACTATTTCCTTAATTTCCTATTTTTTCTTTATAGATTATTTCTTTTTCACTCTATAATCAATATAGTGCCATATTAGACATATTAAAATACAGATCTCACTAAATAATGGTCTTCCCTACTAAAGCAAAACATAACAGAAAATTCAATAACTATAAGTTATATACAACCTATTCAGTGCAGCACTCAAAGTTCTTCACAATCTGTCTTTCATCTACTTTTACAGTCTTTTTATATTATTCTTCAGTCATACTCTCTTTTCTAGTTAAACATGTCTTCTAGATGTTCTCTGCATATGCCATTTCAGCATTTATCAATGTGTCTTTTCATTAATGGTCCCCAATTTTTTTTTCATAATTAAATTTTATTTTTAATTTATGGAATAAAACAAGCATTTCCATAACATACTATAATAAAAACACAACTACCTATGAAATTGCAAATCAATTATGTACAATTTGTTATTCCTTTCAAATAGGTAACAAAATTTTCATGTAAATTTCTTTTTTCCCCTTCCTTCCCCCTCCCTTACCTTAAAGATGGCCACCATTAGACACAAATAGGTATGTAAATATATACATATATTTGTATAATGTATGTATATGTATGTATACCCATATATATGTAAAATTATTCTATATACACTATTTATTAGTTCTTTCTTTATATGTTTTTATAGTTAACTTGGATTTTTATCATAGCTAAAATAACTTAACTTATTCTAAAAATCATATTGCTGTTACTGTATACAATGTTCTCTTGGTTCTGCTCATTTCACTCTTCATGATTTCATACAAGTCTTTCCATTTTTTTCTAAAATCATTGAGCTCATCATTTCTTATAGCACAGTAGTATTCTATCACAACCATATATTATACAGCTTCTTCAACCATTCTTCAATTGATGGGCATTCCTTCAATTTCTAGTTTTTTGCCACCACAAAGAGAGCTACCATAAACATTTCTTTTCCCCTAATTCTCTTTGGAAATAGGCCAAATAGTGGTATTACTGGGTTAAATGTTACAGGTAGTTTAATAACTCTTTGCACATAACTCCAGATTGCTCCCCATAATGGTTAGATCAGTTCATAATTCCATCAACAGTGAATTAGTGTCCCATTTTCTTCCACATACCCTCTAACAGTTGTCACTTTCCCTTTGTATCATTTTAGCCAATCTTGTAAGTATAATATATCTCAAAGTTTTTTTTAATTTGTATTTATCTAATCAATAATTATTTAGAGCATTTTTTCATATATCTCTAAACTGTTTTCATTTCTTCACTGGAAGCTGCCTGTTCATATCCTTAATCCATTTATCAATTGGTGAATGACTCATATTCTTACAGTTTTTACAATTATTTATATATTTTAAATATAAGACCTTCATTTGATAAACTTTCTATAGTTTTTTTTCCATAATTCTCTGCTTTCTTTCCTTATATTTAGGTTATATTTAGGTCCCCAATATTTTAACTATGCTTTCTCACTTTTTTCTTCATGAAATTCTTAATTTCCTTCAAGGCATAGCTCAGATAACATCTTCCAAATAAAGTTAATTCCCTTCCAATTGGTAATTATCTCCTTCAACGATTTTTTTTTATGTTTTCATATGGCCTCTGAATTTTCTTATATGTGTATATACTAATCCTTACCACTAGCATGGTATTCTTTTTTTTTTAAACAAATGTTTTATTAACTTCTAGTTTACATCATTCATTTCCACCAGATTTTGAGTTACAATTTTTCCCCATTTTTCCCCTACCCACCACCCCAGAATAGCATTCCCACTAGATATCCCCTCATCCAATCTGCTCTCTCCCATATCTTCTCCCATACCCCCTTCAACTTTTCCATTAAGGCAAGGTGAATCTCTGTGCCCCAATGCCTGCACATCTTATCTCCCAATTACATGCAAAATAGTATTAATAATAGTATTTTTATATATTTGAAACATTTAACTTTATAGCTTCGAATTCCAGATCCATTCCCTTCCTCCCTTGTCACCCACTCCCTCTGGGAAGATAAGCAATTCAGTATGTGTTGTACGTGTATAGCTATGCAAAACATTACCATAGTAGATATATTGTAAAAGGCTGCTTATATTTCCCTCCCACCCATCCCACCCCCCCACCTGGTCCATTCCCTACTTTGATCCTGTCCCTCTTTGAAAGTGGGTACTTCCAACCTCCCTTCCCCACAAAATACCCTCCCCTCCATCATCCCCCCTCTCGTCCCCCTTCCCCCTACTCTCCTGCAGAGTGAGATATTCCATTTAATATATATGTCATTCTCTCCCTGAGCCAAATTCAATGAGAATATGGTTTTGCCTTTTTTCCTTCCTGTTCTTCCCCTCCCCTGCAACCTCTTCCCCTTGCCTCTTCTATATGAGATAGTTTACCCCACCCTGTCTCTCCCCATTTCCTCTTGCCACTCTCCTCTCTCACCTCTTAACTTCACCCCTTAAGTATCATCCCTTCCTACCAAATTCAACCTATGCCCTCTATCCATGTATACCTGTAAACATACATACACACATTCACATATGTATTCATATGCCCATATACCCTTCTTCAATTATTTTCATACTGAGAAAGGTTTCATCAGTTACAGTTATTGTTTTTCCATGTAGGAATGTAAATAGTTCAACTTTGATAAGTTCATAGTGATTTCTTTCCCCTGTTTACCTTCTCAAGCATCTCTTGCTTCTTGTGTCTGGATGTCAAATTTTCTATTCAACTCTGGTTTTTTTCCCCAAGAATGCTTGAAAGTCCTCTATTCCACTGAATGACTATATTTTCCTGTGAAACATGATACTCAGTTTTGCTGGGTAGGTGACCCTTCGGTTCAGTCCCAGCTCTTTTGCCCTCTGGAATATCATATTCCATGCCCTTCAATCCCTCAGTGTAGAAGCTGCCAGGTCCTGTGCTAGTCTGATTGTGTTTCCACAATATTGAAATTGTTTCTTCCTGGCTGCTTGTAGTATTTTCTCCTTGATCTAGGAATTCTGGAACCTGACTATAATATTCCTTTTCTTTTTGGGATCTTTTTCAGGAGGGGATTGATAGATTCTTTCAACCTCTATTTCACCCTCTGGATCTAAAACATCAGGGCGATTTTCCTTGAGAATTTCTTGAAGGATGATTTCTAGGTTCTTTCTTTGATCATGGCTTTCAGGTAGTCCAATAATTTTTAAATTATCTCTCCTGGATCTATTTTCCAGGTCAGTGGTTTTTCCCATTAGATATTTCACATTGCCTTCTATTCTTTCATTTGTTTGGATGTGTTTAACAGCATCTTGATTTCTCATAAAGTCACTAGCTTCCATTTGCTCCAGTCTAACTCTGAAGGAATGAATCTCCTCAGTGAGCTTTTGAGATTCTTTTTCCATCTGGCAAATTCGGGTTTTTAAGGCATTCTTCTCCTCATTGCCCTTTTGAGCCTCCTTTTCCATTTGAGTTAGTCTATTTTTTTAAGGTGTTATTTTCCTCAGTCAGGCTGTTAACTCTCATTTCATACTTTTCCTGCATCCTTCTCATTTTTCTTCCCAATTTTTCCTCCACTTCTCTTATTTGGTTTTTAAAATCCTTCTTAAGGTCCTCTATGGCCTGTAACCAGCTCATATTTTCATCTGGGGCTTTTGGTGCAGGATTTCTAACCTCACAGTCCTCCTCCTGTTCCAAGCTTTGATCCTCTTTGCCCCCCAGATAGGAGTCTAAAGTTGCATTTTTCTGTTTATTTTGTTTCCTTTGCCTAGGCATGTTGCCACTTAATTACTTGATTTTTGGGTTTGTTGCCACAGTAGGATTCTGCCGCCAGACAGGGGAGCTTCTGTCCCAAACGTGATCTTTTCAACTTCTGGAGGTATTAGTTGGGTGGCCTCTGTGAAGCCTCCACACGCTCTGGCAAGCTGGACACACACCCCAAGACCTTCACCCCAGACCGCAATCCAGATCCAGGGAGGTTAAGGCAAGAGTGATTACCCCCCAAGACTGATCACTGGACCCCCCTACAGTCTGCAGGCCAGAAGCTGTGGCTGCAACTGAAGCTGCAAAATGGTGGCTGTGCCGAGTCTCCTCAGATGCTTCTCGACCCTGGGGAAGAAGCCGACGCTTTCCGAATACTGGTCCCAAAGTCCATAGGGCACTAACCTCTCACTCTGTCCTTTGGCGTGTCTGTGTTGATAATTCTGGAATTGCCACAGCTGCTGGTGTTCTGTGGTCCCTCCAGCCAGCTGTTGGCCTGGCCACCCTGGGGCTAAGACCGAGACTCAGGTGAGCCTGGGTTCGGCTCCCAGAGTGCTGCGCTGTGCTGTGCTGGCCGCTCCCTGCAGGGTTGCTGAGCTGTCCTCAGTGAGAGGTTAGCTTCTCTGTGTCGTTCTGTGGGTGCTGGGGCTCCAGAAGTTGTTCAGAGTCCCCTTTTACATGATTTTGAAGTGCTGTGGGCTGGAGCGCTGTGGGAGTGCTGTTTCTACTCCACCATCTTGGCTCCGCCCACCGCAACTCCTTTTCTACTCACAGAGGATGTTGTTTGTCCTTTGTTCTTGAAGAGGACCATGACATCAGGGAGGTAATATCATGACTAGGCCAAAGTCCCCCATTGCACAGTCTTCCTTCACTGATGGATGGGAGTCCCCTTCTGTTCTGACAATCTGGCTCCTCTGCCTCCCTGAGACTCAGGCTTTCAAAGAAGAATCGCAGTCATCTCGCAGAGGGAATGGATCATTGGAGCCAGGTAGGAGAGTTGGGCCCCCAGTGGAGAGAGTGGCTTCTCAGGCTGCATTCAGCCCCCAGCCTGGAAGTTTAGAAACTCTAGCATGTTATTCTTTGAACAAATGTACTATTTAATTTTTGTCTTTGTATTTATAAGAATACAATGGCTTGAATATAGTATGCACTTACTAATTTTTATTTGCTTTAGACTGAATGATATACTGAAATGTAAAGCAATTTAACATACCTCCTAAATAATATATTCAATAATTTTGAGTTTAACTATTAAATAAAATAGATGAGTTTTCAGAAAGATGAATAACTTAAATTATTTGGACTGATAAAAAGATAATGACAGATAGAAAGTGTATCTGATATGGAAAATCATCAAACAAAAGAAAATTAAAGAAGGTAAATAAATATATATTGTATGAAATGACCTGGAAGAGGAATCAAATTTCACATACTAGAAGGTCATAAGATTTGTTTCTTTTATAAACCTCATCTTATTTGAGGGTTACTGAAAGAATAAAGGAAGACTATATTTGTGTGCAACTTGTGAAGAGAAAGAAGTATATTTTTTAGAGGAGAGAAAGAATAGAAAAAGGAAGAATAGCATCGTAACATTGTTGAATAGGATTTTGTATCTTGTCCCTTTTAGTTTCCTCATTTTCTAAAGGAGTGTGATAGAAGCCCATATGGGTGGATTGGATTTTATTTTATTTTATTTTTTTGGTCTGGATCAAGTAGTGAGAGTTGCACACCTAGGATTCAAGTCAAACAAAGTCCCTTCACTCCAGATCCCCTGCTCATTTCAGTGTATCATACTTCCTCTTTCACAAATGAATATTTCTCAGAACAAGTCACCACATATGAAGGTCTTTTAAACAAAGATGTAGAGAAATGTAATTAGTAGAAGGGTTTGCAATCACATTTTTTTTAGCTGGGGTGGGCAAAGGAGGAGACGTTGCTCTTTTAAGAGATGACATGAATGAGGGTCATGTGGAGGTTTGAGCATTTACTACAAATCCTATAAAGGGGATGAAATAAGACCATTTCTATTAGGAAAAAAACTTAGGAAGGTAAATTAATATTGGAATAAGGAACCATGGATTAATGTCATTCAAATAAAGAAGCAGGGGATAAATAATGTATTTTGAATAAAAAAATAAGAGGAACTATGGCAACATCTCATCAAGGACTCCAGCATTTTCTTTCCTTTGGACTTCCAACAAAACAGAAAGGGAAAAATTTTTTTCTTCTCTCCTGCTCCCAGACACAATGCTTACTTGCATCAGAAACACATTACCTTGCTCCCATGTACTCACCCAGAAGAGTTTTCTGCTTTTCTGGTTCCTTTTCTTATGGCAGATAAACCACTAGCAACCTAAGGAGATGAACACATACACTCTTGATATTTAGCCTCTTGGTGCCAGTCCAGAGTGAGATTCCCTTAAAGAAATAATACCAGTGAGGGCGGAGCCAAGATGGCGGAGTAGAAACAGCTCGTCCAAGCCTCTCTGCCCCCAGATTCTCCACAAACTATGTAAAAAAGGACTCTGAAAATCTTCTGGAGCTCCAGCACCCACAGAACAACACAGAGAAGCTAACCTCCCGCTGAGGACAGCCCAGCACCCTGCAGGAAGGACCAGCACAGTGGTCTGGGAGCCGGCAGCACGCAGAGCGCAGGAGCCGAGCAGAGCCCAGGTCCACCAGGTCCACATCCACGTGAGCCGAGGTTTTAGCCCCAGGGCGGCAGGGCCAGCAGCCGGCTGGAGGAACCCCAGAACACCAGGAACTGTGGAGATGCCAGAATTATCAACATAGACATGCCTAGGACAAAGTAAGAGGTTAGTGTCCTATGGACTTTGGGACCCGTATTTGGGGAATGCGTCAGCTCCCTCCCCTGGGGGCTAGAAGCCGCTGAGGAGACATGCCATTTTGTAGTTTTCAGAGGCAGCTCGGGCTCCCAGCCTACAAATCGTGGGGAGATCCAGCGATCAGTCTTGGGGGGTAATCGCTCTTGCTTTAACCTCCCTGGATCTGGATTGTGATCTAGGGTGGAAGTTGTGGGTGGGTTTATAGCTTGCCAGAAACGGAAGTTGCCCCCCACACGTTCGGGGCGAAAATTCCTCTATCTGGCCTTAAAGCCATAGTGTGGCAACAAGCCCAAAAGTCAAGCAATTAAGTGGCAACATGCCAAGGCAAAGGAAACAGAAAAATGCAACCCTAGACTCCTATTTTGGGGGCATAGAGCGGGAAAAGGACTGTGAGGTCAGAAGTCCTGCTCCAAAAGCCCCAGGGGAAAACATGAGCGGGTTGCAGGCCATAGAGGACCTTAAGAAGGACCTTAAAAATCAAATAAGAGAAGTGGAGGAAAAATTGGAAAGAGAAATGAGAAGGATGCAGGAAAAGTATGAAATGAGGGTCAACAGCCTGACTGAGGAAAACAACACCTTAAAAAATAGACTAACTCAAATGGCAAAGGAGGCCCAAAAGGGCAATGAGGAGAAGAATGCCTTAAAAAGTCGAATTTGCCAGATGGAAAAGAATCTCAAAAGTTCACTGAGGAGATTCATTCCTTCAGAGTTAGACTGAAGCAAATGGAAGCTAATGACTTTATGAGAAATCAAGATGCTGTTAAGCAGATCCAAACAAATGAAAGAGTAGAAGGCAATGTGAAATATCTCATGGGAAAAACCACTGACCTGGAAAATAGATCCAGGAGAGACAATTTAAAAATTATTGGACTACTGAAAGCCATGATCAAAGAAAGAACCTAGAAATCACCCTTCAAGAAATTCTCAAGGAAAATTGCCCTGATGTTTTAGATCCAGAGGGCAAAATAGAGGTTGAAAGAATCCACTGATCACCTCCTGAAAAAAGATCCCAAAAAGAAAACTCCCAGGAATATTATAGCCAGGTTCCAGAATCCCAGATCAAGGAGAAAATACTACAAGCAGCCAGGAAGAAACAATTTCAATATTGTGGAAACACAATCAGAATAGCCCAGGACCTGGCAGCTTCTACACTGAGGGATCGAAGGGCATGGAATATGATATTCCAGAGGGCAAAAAGAACTGGGAATGAACCCAAGGGTCACCTACCCAGCAAAACTGAGTATTTTGTTTCAGGGGAAAATATGGTGATTCAGTGGAATAGAGGACTTTCAAGCATTCTTGAGGAAAAAACCAGAATTGAATAGAAAATTTGACATCCAGACACAAGAAGGAAGAGATGCCTGAGAAGGTAATCAGGAAAAGAAATCAAAAGGAACTTATCAAAGTTGAACTATTTACATTCCTATATGGAAAAGCAATAACTGGGACTGATGATATCTTTCTCACTATGAAAATAATGGAAGAAGGGGGTGTGGTCATATGAATACATACGTGAATGTGTGTGTATATGGTTACAGTTATATATGGACAGAGGGCATAGGTTGAATTTGTTGGGAAGGGAGAATACTCAAGGGATGAAATTATGAGGTGAGAGAGGAGAGTGGCAAGAGGAGATGGGGAGAGACATGGTAGGGTAAACTATCTCATGTAGGGGAAGTGGTTGCAAAGGAGGGGGAGAATAAGGAAGGCTAAAAAGGCAAAACCACATTCACATTGAATTTGGTTCAGGGAGAAAAATGACATACATACTAAATGGGATATCTCAACCTGCAGCAGGATAGGGGGAAGGGGGATGAGAGGAGGGATGATGGATGGGAGGGCATCCTTGGGGTGAGGGGAGGTTGGAAGTACCCACTATAGAAGAGGGACAGGATCATGTAGGGAATGGACCAGGTGGGGGGTGGGATGAGTGGGAGGGAATTATAAGCAGCCTTGTACAATATATCTACTATGATAATGTTTGCATAGCTAGACATGTACAACATATACTGAATTACTTATCTCCCAAGAAGGAATGGGTGACAAGGGAGGAAGGAAATGGATCTGAAATTCGAGGTCGTAACATTAAATGTTTCAAATACATATAAATACTATTATTAATACTCTTTTGCTTGTAATAGGGAGATAAGATGTGCAGGCATTGGGACACAAGATTCATCTTCCTCCAATGGAAAAGTCGAAGGGGGTATGGGAGAAGGTATGGGAGAGAGCAGATTGGAGGAAGCGATATCTTGTGGGACTGCTATTCTGGGAGGTTGGGTAGGGGAATAATGGGGGAAAATGATTGTAACTCAAAATCTGGCGGAAATGAATGATGTAAAACAGAAGTTAATAAAGTATTTGTTTAAAAAAAAAGAAAAAAAAAGAAATAATACCAGTGCTGGAAGTTCTGGATTCATGTTCTCAATCTGCTGATATTAAGTGGCTTAAGTGAGAACACTCTTTATCCAAGCCAAAAATTAGGATAACTCAAAGGGGGCAATAAAGTCAGGCTTTTTTTTTTAATTTTTAAGCTAGAAAGATGTGAATATTTGGAGGTGGAGAAGTTGTGACAAGTAAAAGGGGAAGGATTAGACCTAGAGATAGAAAGAATCTTGGAGTCTTTTATCCAGTCCTTACATTTCACAGATGAGAACAGTAAGCAGTTAAATGTCTAACCAAACATCAAACAGTTGGCAAACAGAAAAGATTAGGTTTGAGCCTAATTCTGCTAATTTAGAAGCTGTTATTCTTTTCGTTGTCTCTACAGTAACTAGGAACATCATGAAAAACCTCTTTAAGAAGGTGGAACTTGATATGAGTCTTAAAAGAGAGGAGAGGATTCTGGGAAGATGGCAGAGTAGGTCAGAAAATTTCAAGCTCTCAAGATTTTCCTCCACAAAAATAAAATAAAATAAAATGAAATAAAATTAAATAAACAGAGATAAAATAGTGTCTTTGGGCAAACATAGAGCTGTGAAACAAATAAGAGCAGGGCCAAAACAGGAGTTCTCTCTGTATAATCAAAGAAGACCCAAAGAAAAATCCCAGGATGAGATTTCCTCCCTGTAAAGAGTAAACACCTTCAGGCTGGGTACACTTTAAAAACTAGCTTGCAAACTGCTTAACCCACAAGCCTTAAGCCCTGGGGTTAGTTGGTTTGAGAGGCTGCCTTGGCTCCAACCACCAGAACTTTTGCCCCCAGGACAGTGAGAGGAGTTGGGTATCTGACCTGTGGAATATAGAGGGAACTTCTGCTGACAAGGAAAGCCAGTCCTAGATATTCTAAGGGAGGTTAGGGAAGAGAAGGAACCAGCACAGGCCCATTGAGTACAGAAGCAGTGGGACAGAAAGCTCCTGGCTGTTGGTACTTATAGGAGGCTGAAGCTCTTGATTTGAGTTCAAAGTGAGAGAGGAGAACTGAACAAGATTAGAGACTAGAGGCACCATCCCCCATACCCTGGGACTAGAGGTGATTATAAAAACTAAATTATTATGAAAAAAAATGCACAGTAAAGAGAAAGAGAAAGTTACCATGGGAATAGAGGAGACCAGGGTTGATCTTTAGAGAAGTATACTGAACCAAAGAAATCCACTTCTACTCTAACAACTAATGATAAATGGTCACCTGCACAAAAAAAAAAAAATCATTAAAGAACTTAAAAAAGACTTTAAAAATCAAATAAGAAAGATGGAGTCTTAAAAGAAAACAGGTATTCCATGAATCAGAGGTAAAGAAGGGCACATATCCCAACCACAAGGAAATGGCATTAATATGGGAGATGAAAAAGATCAACAGTGTAAAGATCAACAGAAAGGTAAGTTTAGACAAATTATAATAAGAATAAAATAAATAATTATAATAACTAATATTTATGTGCTATCTGCTGTATGTCATACACTGTGCTAAGTACTTTTCAATTATTATCTCATTTTAGCCTCACAACAACCCTGGGAGGTTAGCCCTAGTAATTTTCCCATTTTACAATGAGCAAAATGAAGCAAAGTGAGGTTAAATGCCTTGCCCAGGGTCACATAACTAGTAAGTATCTGAGGTCAGATTTGAAATCAAGTCATTGTGATTCCAGATTGGGAGAGGTGAAGGTGACTCTATCTACTGTGCTCCCTAGCTGCCCGAAACTGTACAGTGTATGGAGGGTAGTAGTGTTTAGTACAATAGGAAAAGTAGAAGAGGGGTGAGGTTGGGAAGAATTCTAAAGGCCAGAGAGTAGGCCAGAACCTATACTGGATGTTACATATGATAGGGAGGCACTGTACTTAACTGAGGAGAGAAGTGACACAATCAGACATATGCTTCAGGATGATCAGAGGTCTTTGGATGCATTCTCCTGATTTATGGATGATGAACTAAAGCCTAGGGAGATGAAGTGACCTTTCCAATGTCACACAGGTGCTCTGACTCTAAGTTTATTATTCCTTCATCATTAAACACTTCCTCACTCATTTGGTTCATATGCAACCCCTCCCTTACTTTTACATGCTAGATAGTGGTTTTTTTGCTTGCTTATCATAGAAGGATATGTTCCTTGTCCCCATAGGTATGCTTACTTTATATTGGCACCAAAACTGTTTTCCTTCTTGAATAGGTACTAACAGTTCTATATTTGGGTAAACCACTGATTCTCCAAGGTCCATACTGCAGCTCAAGTGCAGGAGTGAGGAGGACTTAAGTATTGCAAGTGCTAAATCCTTTCATACAAGTACTCACAGGAGTCCTAAGACTCCCAGGCTTTCCTTTAAGTTCCTCAGTCTGATTGCTGTCTGGAGATACAAATAAAAATACCCCATAAATTTATCCTGGCAAGGCCACCATTCTATTGAAATTCTAATTTTTTTCAACTTCATAGGACCCAAAAGGATTATCTATTTACCTGTAGATTCAAGTACATTTATTAAAGCATAATCAAAAATAATTGGAGTTCTAAAGCAGTAAGGCTATCTCTGGGAAGTTTCTGAAGTTTCTCTCCCGCTGCCTAACAGATAGCTGCTTCTGGTGAAGTGTGAAATGTCAACTTCCTCCATCCAGTACTTTGTATCTAATATTTCCTAGCCATGCTCCAAAACCATTCTGGTAAGGAATCATCCTTCTACTCAGAGTAGAGGGGTTCATGCCAGTCTCTTTCTTAACTCAACCACATTCATTCCTCAACCCCTGGCTCCCATGTAGTAATGACCATCCTTTGTATTTATGGGTTCTTGTGTCCTTCTAGCCAGGTCCTCCTAGATACCTCACAGACTAGTCACCAAAGGGCAGGTATGTGGATTCGGTTCCAGATGTGTTATGCCACAAGTCTCCTGAAAGATTCTCATTTATCCTCATTTGGTTTCTTCTGCTAATGTCCGGGGTGTGAGTAGGAGTGGGGGTAGGCAAATCACCAGTCAAACTGAAAGAATGACTACCCATTAACTCGTGATGCAAACACCATTTCTTATCCCTCCCCTAGATCAAGACTTACTGTTTGTTTTCTTTTTACATTGGTAGATGACTGTTTGTTTTTAAATGTACAGTCTGAAGTTAGAACAACCATATGCACTTACCTTTGCCTTAAATTTCATGACAGAATTAGAGTCACACAGTCCATCTTTTTGTCATCTTAAAAATTGAAAGCTTAGGGTTTAAAGGACTTGTACCTAACCAGGTACAGTGAAATCAGCATAAAACAATTATGTTATTTTCTATCTGGGCTGCTTAGTCACTTTGGTGTCTACTCTAATACAATTCCCCTTTAAATTTTCTCTTGTGTTCATCCATAAAGTTTCCACTGGGGAGGTGAGGGGCAAATGAACAAGTATAACTCTCCTGGATCTCTCCTGATGCATTGATGGAGATGGATGCAGGTAATGCCATATTTGATGGCTGTGCACCTCTCAATCTGCACCCACTGAAATGTCCTGCAAAATGAATGAAGAAGTGCTGTCTGTCCCTTTTGTGATTTGAAAATATAAAATTCTCATGAATAAGACCAATTGGGAATGACAGAAGGGCCCACTAAAAGTCCCTTCATGGTCTGCTACCAGGCAGATTTGTTACCAGTGGTCATATTTTTGGGGACATTGACTGGTATCTTTTCTTTCCCACAAGGTCTGAATTGTAAAGGCTCAGCCTGCAATAGAATCTTCAAGGACAGCAGCTACACACATCCATCCCTTTATTAAAAACATCCAGGCTTTGTATTATTAACTGCATTTCATATACGGAGGTTGGGACATGCAGGCCCTTTATTGCTTTGCTGATCTCTTACACTATATTCTCTCTCCAAAAGCACTCCAGTGGCCTAGACTTCTCTTTGTCCAACTCTTTAGAGTCTTAACATCAGAGGCAACTTCCCAGTGATGCTTGGTTTTATGTGAGGGGTAATAAATGGGGACAAATAGATTGCAAAGTTGTAAATCAACTGAGGTTTCAAGTAATATCGGCAGTGGGGATATTGCCAAGACTTGGTCTTCTCAGAGTATGGATGAAAACATGGAATTTGTAGCCTGATGAGGATTCACCCTCAGTCTAAGTGAGTTTTCACAGAATGATGAAAATCATTTGAAAGAAATACTAGCTTGGAGCATCATGAATATGCTGAGTATTATCACACACATGTCTCCACATATAATCTACCTGTTTCTTTACTTCACCCCTTTTGGCTCTATGAACTACATCTCTCTGTCTCTCTGTCTCTCTCTGTCTCTGACTCTCTCTAGCTCTCTCTCTGTCCTTGTCTCTGTCTCTGTCACACACACACACACACTCACACACACACACCCACACACACACCCACACACACACCAATTGCTTGTTTATTCAAATCCTCCAATGGCCCCCAAATGCCCATAGAACAAAACTGAATGTCTTTCAGCTGACATTCAAGGCCCTCTACAATCTCATCCTATCTGATGCTTCAGATTTAACTCTGGCTACTCTTCATTAAGCTTCTGCTTTATCACTCTCCCTGAGTACCACATACTTTTAATGCCTTTAAGTCCCTTTTTATACCCTGGCTCTGAATACTCTACCATTCCTAAACTTATCCACTGCCTGCCCACACTTTAAAACCTGTTAAGTTCCATGATCATTCAAGTCATTCCATTTAATTCTAGCCTCCAGACGGCTCTCTTTTCTCTGAGTTCCCTATAGGGCTTACTATCTATTTCAAGAATTTGGTATGAATAAATAACTGTCCTATGGCACTTATTGTACCCCTGTTTTGTTCTGTGAGGCATAATGTATGAAGCACTGGAATTATATTTGGGAAGACCTAGGGTCAAATTCTGCTTTAGGCAATTGCAAACTATTTAAACCTGGAGCAGTCATTTAACTAACCTGAGCTTCAGTTTTTTCATCTATTAAATGGGGATATATTAAATATACTGAGGTTCAAATGAAATTATTATAAAATACTTTGCAAAATTATAAATTCTTTATGAGTAGTTACTATTATTAATATTAAACTTTAAGATGTCTAAATGCAAAAAAATGATTACAACTACTTTTCTCCTTTATAGCAGAAACACAATAGTGTCCATATCGGAGGGCTCAGCATACTTAAAGATTGTGAAACCCAAGGGAAAGACAAACTTTTCTCTGTGATCTTTCTCTTATTCTCCCAATTGTTTTCTTCAATTTGGTTTGTTTCTATTTCAAATAATCAACTGCTGCATTGGTTTCTGAGTTCCAAAACATCTTCAAGTTTAGAGGTTAAGATATACCCAGAGTATGAGGGGTATGTGGTAGAAAGGCAAGATCTTGCAGTTCCAAGAAAGCTAGAGTAAAATCTAGCTTTGGCATTTATTGACTAGGTGATTTGGGGCAAGTCTTTCAGACTTAAGTTCCCCATATGTAAATAAAAAATTATAATGATTACATTCCCTACTGTACAGGATTGCTATGAGGAAAGAGTATTATTATTCTTATAACTCTATAGAGAAGTTTTACTATTGCAACTAAGGAAAACCATGGGATTGGTTAAGCACCACCTAGGAGAAAAGCCTCTCTAGGTTTTTAAAGTCTCTTATGAGTTTCTTGGCAACACTGGGTATTGTCAATTGGAAGAAAAGATATTTGTATTTTATTCCCCAGTGCTCTTTTCTCCCTACATCCCTTTCAGCTTATCTGGCTGGTTTTTTTTTTCCATATGTACACAGGTGGGTTTACTACCACAGACATAAGGCAAGAACTAGACTAGGTGGATAGCAGCCTAGGGCAAACCATAGAGTGGTGAAGGTATGGAGGGGGGAGTTGTGAGCTGATGAGAACTCTTTGGAATGATAAGAGTCCCAGCCCTCCTGAGTGTGTATATCCTAAAGAGAATAAACCCAGAGACTAGGCTAGGCAATATGAATATGTCTTCTCCCACCCCATACCCTACCAAGTGCCTTGCTTGTGTGACAGATTTTATGTATCCTTTGTTCCTGACCCTCATTTCTCAATCCTCAGGCAATTCAGGAAATATTCTTATCTCAGTGGTCCATATTATGGTATAGCCTTATAAGAGGCGTCATGTCAGCTATGTCTAAAATTCTACGTGTTTGAACCCTGAGAGGCTCTGAGCCTTCAATCAGAATGCAATTGTCACTGCATATACTCGAATCCACACCACTGTGTGTAGAGGCCAAAGACTAAGGTTGCTCCCCATTGGCATCTGTTCGTTCTCCTCCTCCCCTTGTGAGTAGAAACACAGTTTTGCTAACATAACCTCTGAATGTTACAACATATTCCATTTTCTTTTGTGAATGCTTTTTATAAACATGTTCATTGTCAGTATCAAGAGTTTCTACTATGATTTTGCTCCATTGATGCATAACCTTGGCTGTCCATGGGAGACCTTAGAACAAAGTGTTACACTTTATAATTGGTTGAAATGCTAAGCCACCAGCATATGGATCTGTAAGATTGCGATTGATATTTTTCATAGGGAAAAAGCAAAAGGTGACCAAAAAGAATATTAGCAAACAACCTGAAAAAAGGAAATATTGAAATTAATGATGGTGTTAAAATAGAAACAAATTTTAGACATGGCCTAATATTTAATATTGATTCTCACCTCTCAAAGAAACTTCATTGAAAAAGTTAGTTTTTGAGTGTCCTTGGTAAATTGCATTCTGACAGCAGCCTATCAAGCCTTGTTTTCACATTGCGCCCCAGAAAATCCATCAGTTTGTCAATCAGTGAGTACTTTTGGAGTGTCCATATAGCCCCTGACTTCAAAGAGATTTCAATTTAGTTGAACCAATTAAAGAACCTTACCAGTTTGCCATTTGGGCAACATTTCATATGCAAGTGTTCTATTTATGTGAGGGATTCCCAGATTTGTTTTCTTAAGTACCATGGAATTTCATCTTGTGCACACTTTACTTTTGCAAAATGAGCTCTAAAGAGAGAGAGAAAGTCAGAGACAGGCAGGAAGAGGAAAGACAGAGACAGAGAGATACTCAAAGTAATTTTCCTTCAGTATCAGTTCCCATGTAGCTTCTGTAGCATGAGCTTCTTATCATGCTGAGCCTAATTCTATAATTACCCCCATATCATCACATCCATAACCTGTTTATTCATTTTTCTTAGGTTGATAGAACAGATGAGAAAAAGAGAAGGCCACTTTACTTGGATTTCCTGACATTCTTGTCAGTTAAAAGGAATCTTAATAATCCCCTTTATCTTCTTTGTGCCCTGTCTTGCCTCCTCTTGATATAGGAAAAAGAAACAATTATGTCTAGGTGTAATCAAATACAATCAATAAGCATTTATTAAACACCTGTTATTTGCCACCACTCTAAGTGCTAATCACCCTCTACTGTGCAAAGGTTTTTCCTTTAATCATGTTTTTCTGTCTGCTAAGTCTTTAAATTTTTTATTTCTATTTATGTAGAAATACTGATTCCTGACTCTAACCTAGTCAATAGTTTAATTGGATGCTATGAATAATAAAAATTATATTCAAATATTTAATAGTGACCATCTCAGATACATCTGCTCTGATATAACTTAACTTTTTAAAAATTAGATATCCTAGATTTTTTAACTATAACTATTAAAAGATACTATGCCAAAATTTATAAGTGATTTAATGAATGCCCAAATTTGAGTTATTTAATAAATATTTAAATTTATATTTGTCAATATGTAATTCCTTACTTGAGTAGAATTTAAAACATAAACCTTATGGAAGACATGGGTACTATATGAGTATTCCTTTCTAATGTACAATAATTCTGCTAATTGGTACATAATAGCAGTTATACTGAGTCCCTCTTCTTATTTTTGTTGGAACTAAATGAAGATGAAAATGAGAGTTTGGGGCATGCACATATATCGATTGATGAACACCTTCAATATCTCAAATATTCCCACAGGGGTCCACAGGTAAAGAAAACTATTCTAAAAGTTCCGAAAAGAGGGAGATACAGTAACCTGCATTTTTCAGTACATATGACATTGTAAAAGATACTAACTAAACAGAGTTCCATAGATAGCATGACTGAAAATCTATGTGGCAATAGAGGGATTCACAGATTTTAAAGCTCTATGTTTTCTCCTTCCTGGTTACAATGCTATTTCTCTTAGATTTTCAGTAGAGCATGGATTGGATATCATATTCAGACAAAGGAAGGCAGGATTAGAGCTATTTAAACCATCCTAGAATCAAAGGATTTTGAGTAAATCATCTGTCTAATATATTTTAGAGATAAAGAAGCAATGGGCCAGAGAAATCAGATGAAAAGATCAAATCTCTTAGGAAGCAAGTATCACAGATTGGATTGGAACCCAAGTGCTCTGCTTCTAAATAGAATGTTCTTTCCAAAATACCATACTTTTTAGAGCTGTGAGATCATTTCACTCAGTCCCTTTATTTTGCAGATAAGGAAAAGCAGGCTCAGAGAAATGAAGGCGATTATTAATATCATTAAGCAAGACTATCTTCCTCAGGCTTGCACAAGTGTGTTTCATTCATAGATATGATTTTCATTTGTTTTGGTAAACTAACATTCAACTCTGCTCCAAAAAGATAGAACTTGTACCAAGTGCCACCCCCATCCTTTCCCTCCCCTCTTCAATATCATAATAATCTGCCACTCTTTACTGTGGCACTTCAGGAATGAGCTGGGGAGTCTTAAAAACCATCTCACTCTCAGATTCAATAGGCAGGTTAATAGAAAACAATTTTTATGGCTCAATAAAGGACCTGGGAACAGTGGAACATTAATATTTGTTTCCCAAAGAGTGGACCTTAGGAGCATAAAGCCACAAGGAATTGAAATATAACCCCAAATGAGGCGGTGTGTCCACTTTGCACCGTTTCACTTTACGCCACCATCAATCAGGGGGTGGAAAGCAGCTTCCCACAAAACCTGTCTTGCCAGCCAGCCAACACTTAGGTGCCTTAAGGAAAGCTGCTCCCCTTTCCAATCACCCCTCCCTTCAGGACCTAGGGAAAGCAGGATGGTTTGCTAACTACCTTGTGTGATTACAATATCATTTTCATGATCCATTCTTAATAAAACAAAAGGAGGCCCTATGATTAAAAAAATATATTGTCTGGTTTTTATAATGTAAAATACAAGCAATTTTATCAGCATTAACACTGATTGGCTGCCATTAGCCCCTTGCCTTCTAATAAAATTTATGATACCTTTCAGGAGCCCAATTTGATAGAAAGTGAAGTGATTGCACCCTGCTTAGATATCTCTCTAGCATCTATTCCAACAATAATGCAGTAATTTTATGCATGAAATAGCACAATTGGCATAAATAGTTATAATACTGAGTGCTGTCTAAGGAAACTGGCTGGTGGAAAATTAGAAAGCGCTTCACACTTTTGAAACAGGTAATTAGGATTTTTCTCTGTGCTCATACAAGGCAGACTGGAGTTTCATTTTATATTTCATGTTTCATTAAAATATAGGTGTTAAAAATAAATGTTGAATTTAAAACTGCATACATTATGAAAATTAAAGGTACGGTGCTTGGTAGAGGTAAAGAGGGGGAGTATAAAGGGCCTTAGGGGTTCTAAATTTGGATCCTATGAAGATTTTTTTCATACTTGGACAGGTAATAAAGGCTTCCTTTTAGTGCATTACTTTCAGAGGATTGATTCAGAACTCAGTGCATTGGAATTGTGGTCTCCATAGCTTTGGAAGCAGCATAGAGTCTTGTTGCAGGATCCAGCTGGGGAAAATGTCTTTATTTTAATTGGTAGGTAAAGATGACCCTTCAGAAGATGCCAGAATCACCAAGTGGGTTTGAACTTGGCAATGGGCATAACAGTTCTTTTTCTCTTCCACATTTCCATCCTGACCTTGGCTGCTCATTCAGACTGGGGCCATCCCCCAGTGGAACCTTTCTTTTCTCCTGAATTGCACTGTGGTTTCTAGAGGCAGGTAATAGGGATGTAATCATGCCATCATATTAACCTCCACTTGTGACCTAATGCAGAGGAGACTTTTAAATTTTCCCAGCTGTGTCATTAAATTTGCTGCCCTGGATACCCTGACATGACACTCTAGCCACAAAACAATGAAAATGGTCTAGGATATAGCAGTGTCTGGTGGACAGTTTAAAGGACTAGGAAAGAGGAGATGCAGGTTCTAGTCCATATTTTACCCTAAATCACTTTTTGGCTTTGGCCAATGCACTTAATCAACTTGTGTCTCTGTTTCCTCATTTTCATTGAGCCTTCCTCACAGGTTTAATAAAAGAATTAAAAAAAAAACCTGAAATCATCTGAAAGAAATTAAAAGCACTTTATTTTTACTTTCCTAATGGTGATGTACATTTGGCCCAGGAACATTTTTTTTCTCTCCTCCTTACTAGGCCAAAGAATGCTTTGGCATATAGGAAGGTCAGAGATCACTGAATATGATATAAAGAAAACAATTTGGAGAGGGGGAAGGAATTGACCCATCCTGGAATTGGAATGTGTTTTTTTGTTTGTTTATGATCTTCAGGTTATCTGGAACTAGTACAAACAAACTCTACTGAAGCTTCAGAGGCTGCCACTGCTATCTGGATTCCATCAAGTTCCAAGTTCAATAGACATTTATTAAGCATCTCCTCTATGCAGCCAGAAAATATATCCAGTAGAATTCTTTAATCCCCTCTGTATTCACTTTTTCCAGTCCTCCTCTTTTCTGATAAAGACAGAGGGAAACCTTGGCTCTATTCTACACCCTCTATCTTTTTGAACTTTTGATGTGGCCAAGGAGATATCTGCCCCCAATAATTTCACTCGGTTGGGGTGAAAGGGGAAATATTCTAGGGAGGAAACAGAATAAAATGAAAATATTTTCATAACTCTCAACTTCAAAATGCTCCTATTCCCACTCTCTAGCATTAGCTGACATTAGCAACAAAAGGTATAGATAAGATGGAAAATGGGTAGGAGAAGAGGGGAAAATGAGCCAAGTTATATGGCAGGACCAGAAGCATAGGGGTGGGGAGAAAGAAGGTAATCAGAGAAGACTCAGATTCATTAATTCAAAGAACATATGTTAAGTGCCTGCTATGTAGCAACCACTGTGCTGATTTTAGAAATAGCTAATTACATATGTGTCTCTTGACAAATAGGTTTCCCTGGGGCCCTCAATTTCAACATTTGCATCTGTCCCCAGTAGAATACGATGCTCTTTACAGCACCATGCAATAAGCAGATATTCAATGAATTGAAAAAATATGGAACCCCTAAATAATAAGTCAATCAAAGAACAAATCATAGAAATGATTGACAACTACATAAAAGAATATGATGATGAAAAAGCACATAGAAATTTCTGGTATGCAGCTAGGTTATTCATGAAGGGAAAAATTATATCCTTAAAAACATATTAACAACATAAAAAAGAGAAAGGATTGACAAATTGAATATGCATTTAAAAATTCAAAAGCCAACCAATGAATGAACCGAAATGCTATCAATAATAATAAGACAAGAGAAAAAAAATTAAAGAAATAAACATAGGTAAAAAGATAATAAAACGCCCCCTCTTTCTTGATGATATGATGATTTGCTTAAAAAATCCTTGGGGATCAATAGATAAAAGATTCAGCAGAGTTGTAGGCTACAAAATAAATCCTCAAAAAACAATAGCGTTTCAATATACTAATAACAAAACACAAGAAATTATAATAGAAAGGGAAATTTCATTCCAAATAAATACAATATGCCTAAGATATCTGGGGATCAACCTCCCAAAGCACACAAAAGATTCAATTACAAAATGCTCCTTAAAGAAATAAAGAACAATTTAAATAGCTGGAGAAATATTTGATATCATGGTAAGGTTTTGCCAATAAAAACAAAAGTGATAATGCTACCATAATTAGCTTTTTTTTTTTTACTGGTAATGCTGTTACCAAAGAGTAACTACCAATTGTACACTTTATGAAACTTGATAGATTAATAACAAAATTAATTTGAAAAATCCTTAATATCAAGGGAAATGAGGAAAAGAAGTAGGGACAAGGGGAAAATGTATTTTACCAGACCACAAAATGTATTATAAAGCAGCACTTATCAATGCCATCTGGTATTGTTTAAAAGAAAGGGATCAATGGAATAATCTAGACAAGGGAGATTCAGAACCAATTACACTCAATAACTCAATATTTGATAAAATGGAAAATATAAATTACAGCAGGAAACTCCTCATTTCATTAAAACTGCTAGAAAAACTGAAAAAGCAGAAATTGGGCTTATATCAACATTTAACAGTATATTTCACAATACATTCTAAATATGTAAGTCACCTTAATATTAAATACCATATTATAAAATATATTAAAAGAGAAATTGATCATAGACCTCTCATAGATGAGAGCTGCATTCTTAAACAAATATATACAAGCAAATATAAAAGAGAAAATAAATAACTTTGATCACTTGAATGTGAAAAGCTTTTGCACAGACAAAATTAATGCACCTATAATAAGAATGGGAGTGCTTGAATAGAGGGAAAAATACCCTTGTATTGAATTTCCCTGATAAGAGTCTGGTATCCAAGATATAGATAATACAAATATTATATATATATATATGTATATATATATATATATTATATGTGTGTCTATATGTAACTAATAGCCATACCCTAATAGATAAAATGTTCAAAGGGTATGAACAAACAGTTCTCAAAAAATTGCAAATTATTTATAACCACATGAAAGAATTTTCCAAATGACTACTCATAAAAAATGTAAATCAAAACAACTTAAGGATTCACTTCACACCCTGAAAAGAAGCAAAAATGACCAAAATAGCAATAGTCAATGTTGGGAAGTTAGAAGAACTAATATATGGATGGTGGAACCATCAAAAAGTAAAATCATTTTGTAAAGTAATATGGGATTATGCAAATAAAGTGAAAAAGTGCCCATATTATTTCATCCAGAAATTCCATTTTGGACTTATATACCAAAAAAGTCATCAAAAAGAACAGCATTCTCATATATTCCAAAGTACTTACAGAAGCACTTTTTGTAATAGCTAAGAATTAGAAACAATTTAGATAGCAATCAATTGGAGAATGGCTAAATAAATTATGGTACATAAATAGAATATTATTGTACTATAAAAATGATGTGTGATGAATAGACAGAAGCATGAAAATATCTATATAAACTGAAGAGGAGTGAAGTAAGCAGAGTGAAGAAAACAATACAAATAGTATCTACAATGATGTAAATGGAAAGAATGCATATAAAAAATCAAAAGTAAATTTAACAAAATATAGAGTTCAGGTAAGTTGAGCTCTGTGTCAGGTAAGCCAGAACATGGTAGACTAGACTTTTTTCTCTATTCTCTATAACCTCATAAATCTTTTCAAAACAGAACTCAAAGATAAAGCAACTTCGGTGGTTTCCATGGTCTAGTACACCAAGAATCAAAAGAAGGTTAAAAAGAAAAAAACAAAACAAAACAAAACACCAGAAACTGATCCTTACTGACTCTGAACCTACTGATCATCTTTCCAACATCTCTCATACTACAGGCAGCAAAGATGCACTATGAAGCCCAAGGACATGATGCAGAGTGATATGAAACCACATCCTTGTGTTCACTCCAATTCCTTTTTCTAGTGCCATGGAGACCTTGGCTCTAATCTGTGGAAGTTCCCTTGAAACTTGATAATCAGGTTGGCCACGGCTCTTCAGGAGCAAAATATTTACTGGGGGCTGCATTCCAGAAGCATCAATGCTGAAAAGCTCTGAACTATTGGTCCCAGGTAAAGCAGAATCTGTTGGTGTCAGTGAGAGCAAATTCTGAGCATTTTGCCTGTAGTCTATAGACTGCTGGTGTGAATACAGAGAACTAAAGAACTCAAGGAATGGGAGAAGCTACCAGGACAAAATCACTCAAAATATAGCTTGCTGTGGTGACACTCCACCAAGTCTGAAGGAAAAACACATCATTCAACTGGGGCCATTTCTGACCAGCCAAACTCAGTTGTTTCAGAAAACTAGGCTGGTGAATTATAAATTACTCACTGTGGGAGGTGGCTGAGAGACTTTGAGAGATAGTCCCCAAGAAAACAGTCAGAAGGGAAGGAGTCAGAAGTGAGCCATTAGGAAAATAAAGAGTGTGTCAGGGAGGTGGGGGCAGAAACGGAATGCAACAAAGATTACGGTAAGATGGAATCTCAAAGATTTGAACATAAATAGACAGATCAATAGGAAAAAAAATCCAGCAAAGGAAATGTGACCTTCAAATCTATTTAAAAAGTTCAGGATTCTATGAATAAATACTAAAAAAAGAAGGGAAGTATCCAACACTTGATGAAACAGAAGATCCCATGAAATTTGAGGAAGAAATAGAGCCACAGTATTCTTTTTCTGAGTGGTTTTAAAGAGAAACAAGAATTATGAGAGAAGAATATAGGTTCTGCATAGCAAAAATAATGAACAAAAGGGGTGGAGTCAAGATGGTGGAGCAGAAACAGGACTTCCACACCACTGCTGCTTCCACTTCCTCCAATTCAAAAAGTCAAAAAATGACTCTAAAAATTTTTGGAGGTACAGAAACCACAAAATGACAGAGAGAAGCTAACTTCCTGCTGAAGACAGCCTGGCAGGCCACCAGGAAGGGGCCAAAAGAGCACTCTGGGACTCAAGCCCAGCCCCATGTGAGTCCCTGGTTTTAGCCTCAGGGTGGACACAACCACCTGCCAGCTGGAGGGACTTCAGATCACCAGCAGCCGTGGCAGTTTCCAGAATTATCAACCCATAGATGCTAAGGACAAAGTGAGAGGTCAGTGCACTGCAGACTTTGGGAACCAGGAGTTTGAGAGTGTGGTCTGGCCTTTGCCCCCAGAGGGACAAGTGGATGAGGCTCTGTGGCTGTGCAGCTGCTGCTGTGTGGGTGCTTCAAAGCTTCAGGTCTGCAGATTGTAGGGGGACCAAGCAACCAGTCTGAGGGGTAATAGTTCTTGCTTTAACCTGCTTGGATCTGGATCACTATCTAGCATGAAGGTCCTGGGGTGCATGACCAGTTTGCCAGAGCATGCAGAGACTTCAGAGAGAGCAGCCAACTAACAGCAATGGCAGCTGAGAAAACCCCAGCAATTTGGGACAAAGCTCCCCTTCCTAATAGCAGAGTTTTACTGTGGCGAAAAGCTCAAAGTAATTGAGTGGCAACATGAGCAAGCAAAACAAGCAAAGCAAGCAGAGTATTTTGACATTAGACTCATATTTTTGGGACACAAAGGATGGAAGCATGGAACAGGAGGAAGACAGTGAAGTCAGAATTTCCGTACCAAAATCTTCCAAGAAAAATATATGCCGGTTACAGGCCATAGAGAAGCTTAAAAAGGATTTTAGAAACCAAATAAAAGAAGTGGGGGAAAAATTGGGAACAGAAATGAGAAAGATGCAAGAAGATTATGAAATGAGAGTCAACAACCTGATTGAAGAAAATAACACCTTAAAAATAGATTAGCTCAAATGGCAAAAGAGGCTCAAAAAGCCAATTAGGAGAATAATGGTTTAAAAAGCTGAATTTGGGGGCGGAGCCAAGATGGCAGAGTAGAAACAGCTCGTCCAAGCCTCTCTGCCCCCAGATTCTCCACAAACTATGTAAAAAAGGACTCTGAAAATCTTCTGGAGCCCCAGCACCCACAGAACTTCAGGAAGCTGATCTCCCGCTGAGTTGGCCAGCACCCTGCAGGAAGGATCAGC